>VYZM01020708.1:226977-264387 GCA_013398915.1 Dromas ardeola | reverse complement strand
CCTGACCCGGCAACTTGTACGTGCAGCTAAATTCTCAGGAGCTTTGCTGCGATAGCTCTGAGCATTCCCTTTTGAGGTCTGGCATCTTTTGATGCCATCAGTAGTCACAACATTGCTTTTAAAGTTTTGAACATGGAATGGGACGGCCATTTTGTCTTCTACTCATGATCTGTAGTTTCTCCAGAAGTTACAGTTCTTGAAAATACACCTTTTATATGTAATACATTAATGAATTCAAAAGTCTCACAGTTCTAGGCTTTTATAGTTATTTTTAAGGTAAAAGGCAGACCAAATACTGTTGAAGCATGCAGCAGCCTTTGTTCTTTACAACAGCATAAATGTTCTAATTTTGTTCTTTTCCCCCTTCTCCTTTTTTTTGTTGCTGTAGTTGAAGCTGTTGAAATTCCACAGTTTAAGCAGGCCCAGTTGCTAAACATATCCTTTTCGTTCACTTTCTTGCAGTATAGCTACTTTCTGATTTCACAAGAGTTGACTCACTTCTGACACAATGTTCCAAGAGGAACGCCCACATAGTGTAACATTCAGATTTCATTCTTTCCTCCACATATACTAGCACTCTCATCACCTGAAAGTAGCATCTTACTTTCTTTAGCTGACCAATTATGCCTCCAGTATACTCCCCTAGAAATCTAGTTATTATAATACTCTATTGAAAAGTTATTTACTATTCATGGTGTATTAATCATCAGTTTGATTTAAAAAATACCAATTAATAATGTACTTCATCATGCTTTTTGATAAAGAACAAATTATGTGGAAATTTGTAAACCTGTTTGTAGAAATACATTGTCTTGTTCACCCAGTTATGAAAATAATATGAAGTCCTTCTAAAACACAAACAATAAAGTTCAATGGTTTATTACAAAAATATTCCAAAAAGTTTATTTCCGTAGCTGATCAGTACTAACTAAAACCCCTATCGTATACAAGTAAATTCATAAGGGGTGGAGGAGAGAACCAAATTAGACAAGAGGGAGGGAGGGAAAGACCAACATTTAGCTGTATTTTCGGAAGTACCAGATGGTAAGTCATGTAAGTTAAAGCAATAAAACACCTAGAATATTCTAAGCAGTTAAGACACCAGAAAAAATAGACATTTCGGGAAAGGAGGAATTTATGAGGAAACCATTTAAAGAAACAAAAAAGCTACTTAAGGAAACTAAGGGGTACTAGACAAATAGTACACACAGGTTGAAAGGACATAAACGCAGATTTCCTCACTGAATGCTGTGAGTAAGGGCGAAAGAAAGAGCTAACTACTATCTAAACCCTTATTACAAAGCAGAGTTAAATGCAACTACACAGGCTACCAACAGAAGAATGAATAGCAATACTGTGCAAACCAGCCAGGGGGAAGGTGGAGGACTATCAGGATATACATATTTTGCTATCTGAAGACATGAAGTACAAGCAATGGAATAAAAATCTACTAGAGGAATTTTAATAAATAATATTAATATTTTAATTAATTTTATTTTATTTATTATTATTTTTAAATAATATTTAAATTTTAATAATATTTAAAATTAATTATTAATTATTTTAATTAGTTAATAAATATTAACAACATATTTTCAATGACAAGACCACTTGCAAATTATTTTTTTGAACCAGTATTAGACATTGTGTTATCAGAAAAAAATGGGAATGTTAATAATGTCTTTTCCATCTGCAGTTTGTATTATTCTACAGTGTGAAACTAAGCTTCAGTTGGTTTACGATGCACAGTTAGTTCTACATTTGGTGAAAAAACGCAAAATATTCACACAAATCTGATGGTTCATCTTCCATATTAGACAAATTATGTTCAGTGACATCTGAAACCACTGCATCAGGACTTTGATTGCCTAGAAACACAAAAACCTCTTTGAAAGCTATGTGACATCATCCCATGAAATAAAAATAAAAGCCATGTTCCATTTTTCTTTTTAAGATTATTCAGTTTGCTGATGACATTTTTACTTATTTATTATGTGGTCTTTTGATGAAATGACTGGTCTGGCAGACCATGGATAACTTTGACAATGCAAATTCAAATTGACACGTAGGAAGATACAAGATTTAATGCCACCATCACCTGATAGGAAATCTTTGGCTGTACTCACCAGGTATAGTGAGACACTTTTCCAAAGTCACTTTTGTTCAAATAGTGCTACTATTCCCCGTAGGAGTCAAGAAATTATTTAAACAGCATGCTACCACATGGCTTAAAATAATTTCTTAGGCATTACATATTTTGCAATTTAAAAACAACAAACAAATGGTAGGAAATATTTTATATGTCCACTTTAAAGAAAAATAGCCACAGGTGGTTATGATTATGTTCACACAGCAAGATGTGCTAGCATTTAACACTAAAAATAATTAAGTTTATTTTGTAGGGTAAAACATTTTCTTTCAGGGCCTGAAATGTTCAATTTTTTTTTTTTAACTTTTATAACTTAATTTCACAAAATATATACTGGGACGTTTGTACTAAAATATGAAGATCCTTTGAATTAATAAAGATGAACTAGATGATCTTTGAGGTCCCTTCTAACCCGAACCATTCTATGATTCTATGAAAATATTTGATAAAAATTCATTCCATTAACTTAAACTGAAACAAAGATGGTCTTTCCCCCAGATTTGAACAAATCTCATTAGATCAGCTAAGATTAAAATTTTATGTTTTATGGTCCTTTAAAAATTTTATGGGCAGCCTCATACTTCACCTAATTCCACAGCAAGTGACATAACAGCAACAGGGAAGCTTTATTAAGCTCTCTGAATACCGATTTTCAGTTTATTGAGACATGTCAGGCTGTTTATTTGATCCACATATCAAACCGTGACACCATGATGAATTTAGCATACTTCTGTCACTTTCCCCCTATGGCTATACATAAATATGCTGATAGCATGTACAGCAAAATAACAGGAAATAAAAAAATATATACATAGAGAGAAATTTTTTAAAAAGACACTCTTAAGAAAAAGCAAAGTAGACCAACTGCTGCCATAGCCAGGAGCACAAGCAAGATACAGCCTGCCACATTCAGGAAGCTCCACACCAGACCTGCTCAGAGATGTCTGCACTGCCTTCCCACACTTGGGAGAGCAGGAAGGAACTTGAGCAATTCTGGACAGTTGATAAGGTCAACTAGGCTCATCCTCTTGGTCCAACAACCAACCCCACTGGATTAGGAAACTGAGGCAGCAAAGGGGAAAAGGAAGCAGACACATCAAGGCATTAGTGGCAACAAAACAGAAACAGAGTCCCAACGTCATTACAGGGGAGGTGGAAAATACTCATAGGAAAACAAAAACTCTGGATCAAGACTGGTTTGGAATATTTCTCAAGTGAACTCTGTTTACATAAATGCTGGAAGCCTCTCAGAAAACAAGGAAATAGAAGTGTATCCTTTGTCCTTGTGCAGCGCTCTTGTAGATGCGCACTAGAACTTTTCTCTTCTATTACCACTTATCAAAGCACTTAAATAAAATGTCCTTGTCTATTAGGAGAAGGGGCATATTCAACAGCTTAAACATAGCAGTAGCATATTAGAAAGCAACAGTCAGTTCCTGTCTCTGCCTGTACAGCAGAGTCAGTGGTATATAATAATACCACACATTAATGTTGTTCCATGAGCATCTGGAAGACAGGAAAGGCTACGGCAGCATCCCAACATCCTAATTTCAGTAGTACTCTTGGATAATGGGAGATGTATATACATAGGACAAAAAACCACCACAAAGACGATAAACCAAACAAAATTAAGCCTCATCCAAATCCATGTATATTATTAGTGTATTTTCTCATTGGTCTGCTGGAACATTACACAGATAACACGTCAAAAATGCATTATCAAATTGAGTGTAGTCCCTGATACCAACATCAGTGTAGAGGCATGCATTTGTGACTGAGTACATTACAGATAATAAGTAAACTTAGATTTCAATGATTGCTCAAGGAAAAAACTAATTTAATAACTGTGTAAAATACACTGTCAAAAAGGAATGTCTCAAAAAACAAAATCACTCAAAACGCTATCAATTATCTGATCTCTATGTGTGCAAGTCACACAAAGCTACATATTTAGGCTACAGATAGAAGAATAGGGTACAACAAAGATTCTATCACAGTTGCTGTCCTACTCAGAAAGTGCTATTTGAAAGGCTAATACAGCACATAAGTAGTATGGAACAGTACAGATAATAAAAACAGAAGCAAGGACAAGAAAACCTTCTACTCACACTTTTGCTCCTCCCATGTAGAGTACAGGTATTCTTGTTCATGGTGACTCTATGACTAAATCAGAAGTGTTCTGCAAGTTTCAAAGGTGAAGTTTTATCCCTTGACCATCCAAGTACCAGCTGTTGGACTGAAAGGAAATTAATTTAGCTTGTTAGCATCAAGGTGTTTGCAAGTTGTACAACATCCACATATAAGCCACTGCTTCAGTGTACAAAATCTGCAAGATCTAGTACAGCAGATGTTACATGTATCGCTAAATCTTACAACATACACAGTTACCCTGAACCATACAACATGCGTATCCACGAACAGTGCATGCTTTGCAGTCAATAAAAAATGCATGTCAACCCAAACAATTACAGAGGGTTACAGACTTCTGAGGCAGGGCTTTTTGCCACAGTCATTTAACTAGATATTGTCAGTATTGTTTGTAATAATGAAATAAGCCTTATTGGGTATTTTTACCCAGTTTCTCAATCTTAGGGGATCTGTTAACTTATATACTATCCAGACCAACAAACATAAGCTAAATTTAGGGGGAGAAGGTCAGGTAGATTAATTTTCAAATCCAGGTGCCTAAGGATGCTTAGACCAGCAGTTGTGTACTTTCACATAGTTGTCAGAGTTTGACAAATTGCTCTTTGTATTATAATAATAACTAAGCAAAAGCCCTAGCAACTGGTGATGGCATGGCATGGCAGCTTTGAAAAGCAGCATTTATCAGCCTCTAGGTAAATGCATAGCAGTAATCATAGAAGAGTAGAGTTAAAGGGAAATTCATATGCTCCAGGATCAGGCAGTTAAAAGATTGATACTCTCATCTGGGCAAGGTACATCTCTGCACACATATTTTTCCTTAGCTCTGTCAGCCAAAGACAAGGTAAAGTGCAATTTCTAACCAACAGAGCTGTTCTAGTAAAATCTCCTAATATAGAATCAATCATACTAGCAAAATTACAGGTATAGCTTATTTCCCTTATAGGCAGGCACATCACTGATGCAACTCGTGCGGGTACAAGAAATATTTTCCTAGGTTAGGCATCATGCACACTAGCATAGTTTTGCTAGCGTAATGTACTGTTTTAAAATGACTAAGTTTTTGAGAATCTCTGAAGTCCACCTCTGCCAAAACAGAAAATGAACACTGAAATGTCAAATATATTCACAAAGATATACACATTTTCAGGTGTAGTTTCCTGCCCCCACAGGAGAATATCACGACCTGTGACAGATCTGAAAGTCTAGTTTTCCTTCCTAAGAAACACACTCATCTCAGTGCATGAGCAGGTCTCCAGCACGCTACTTGAACTTTTGACCTCTTTTCTAAAATTCTGCCACTTCCTTCAGATAAATAATAAATATTTGTTGATTATTTATGTATTTATTTATAGGCAGTATCCAGTAACAGAGAAGCAAAGCCAACTGTTGAGGAAACTCCTAGTTTTTTCCATATTTAGTTATGATATATACAATATTGTATATTTGTATATCCATTGAATATCCATTCCGGCAATGCTCAAAATAGACACAAGAGAAAAATATACTTAGCTAATCAAACTAGTTAATGCCTTTAGACAAAATTCACAGAATTCACATAAAATGTCTGGGACTAGATATGAAACCAAGGCACAAGCTTGTGGCTTTAACTCAGGAAAGCAGTAGTAGCACATTAAACGGATGTCAATTATTTCTTTCACATATTAAGCCACTTTTTGTCTTAAACACTTTCAGTCATGTTTGTACAAACATCTGTAATGCACAAATCCATACCACAGCCAGAAAGCACGATAGCAGAGCTCTTACAGAACACAAGAGAAAAACAAAGGCTATTCATTGCTAGGATGAAGTTTGAAGAGATTACTTCTTGCTCAATGTACATTTGATTAAAATTTGATTAAAGAGACTGAAGAACATTCCCTGATCACTATTTTTATGTGGATGTAACACCTATAATCATCACATGACATTACAAGAAGAGACTTCACTGGACCTGCCAAGAGGTGCCTCCAGCAGCCAGACTGGTGTAGTTTATTATAACACAGACATGAGCCGCACAGACAGATGCCCTACTTTCAGACCTTTATAGTTTCCCAAGTTTTCATTCAAAGCAGCATGAACCTTCTTCCTGTTGACCATGACAGTATGACCAAAACATTAGCCAAAGAAATAGTGCAAACAGAAGGTATTCATAGTGTGCTTCAAGCAGAACCATATATATACCCTTTTATTTCATCACCATAATCATTAAGCCATGATAACTGCTATTCATTTAGAAACTGTCAAGCACAACAAAGATGGACAAAAAAGTTAGTAACTTCACATTGAAGATTTTTCTGATATTGCTTAGCTTTTAAACAATAGAGGATAATTAAAATGCAAGTGTGTCTACTGAGTTGGTAGCTCAATTACAAAACTTTGGAGATTAAGAGATGACAAAATTAATATAAACAACTTCCTATTCATGTTCTGTTTCTAGATGTATGTTTTCGCTACTCTTTCAAGATATTTGCATGGAGTGGAAGTCTGTTGGGTAAAACAGCATATTCACACAAAGCAAAAACACTGTCATTTCACTTCAGGAAATTCTAATAAGTTTAGAAAAAAGAAAAATAACAGAGAAATATTCAAAGAGGAGAAATGAAAAGCACCAAAAAAATTGGCCAGATTTCCAGGGCAAATCAGAAGATTTTAAAAATAAGTAAGAGAAGTTCTTGTAACATCTAGGTATCTTCACAGAAGAAGCATTTTTTCTTTAAAAAAAGAGGTATAGAACACTGTAAATTCATCCTTGCTGCACAATTTGATGGACTTGTACTCTTTTCTCTTGCCAGATAGCCTTGCATTCCTTTCATTTTATTTATTTTTCAAAAACATTTACTAAAATTTGCACAGGCATACATTGAACTAACCAGGAAGCTCTTATACTGTTTTAATATTTATGACTTGAACATTAACAACCTGGAGTGTTTAATACTTGTGCACAACAGCTGCCCATTGACCCTCTACCAGGCATTTAACAAACAGCAACTAAGGTGAAGATATTGTCTTCCATGAGGAGTTAACACTCTGCATGCCTATATATTGTGCTTGTTCACTCTTACATACATAGTTTAAAGTTTTTTACCTTATGTACTAAAACTTGAGCAAAGGGGTTTCAATGTATGAGCTCAGAATGAAGTGATTTTGGGGAGCAGACTGCTGGCAGCTAGCAAGATTATGGTACTACTTATTTTACTAAATCTGACTCTAAAGCCGCCTGTGTCTGCATCAGAGCTGTGTTTAATAAAATACAGCTCTAAGCTTAAGTTTTTTCTCCTTTCTGATTGACAACAATACAAATGTTACACTTTATCACTTGGAAACATTCATGATCTAGAAAGATTTTAAACAGTGATTTAGGTTGTCAATCACTACCTAAAATATAAAGGTGTATACCTAAAATATAAAAGGTGTAACAAGGACTTATGATATGGCTTGCTCCCTGTTGCCACCCAACATCCATATGCATGAGTGAGATGAAGAACTCATATTGTTTATCTCTGACACATCTCTATTTCTGAGCAATTCTGTGATGATAAGGTAGACAAAATTCTTTCAATTAAAAAGATAGGGGAAAAAGCACATCATCATAGAGGATTAGAGATCTCCTGAATGTTCTGCCTGTCTCTCTGATCTGCTGTAAGAGACCTGGCACTGCTCTGAAAAAGTACGTTGTTTACAGATTTTAATCTCAGAGACAGCAAAGCGTGGTCCCTGTACAGCAACTGAGGATAAAAATCCAAAAGGCCCAAGCAGCTCCCTGCAGTGTATGACTCATTCAGTGGCCAGGACTGATTCTGGAACACTTTAATGTTGGCTTGTTTAATTTCAGCTTGAGTTGCTGTTTAGGGACATTGTTCTTCCCCAGCAGAAGAGCATACAAAATAAAGAAGGAGAAACAAAATAGCAAAGACACTCCAATGAATCTGTTAAGCCACAATGATGAAATTTTCAAAAGCAACAGGCTGTGAAAGACCTAGACAACTGTAACAGATGTGAAAGAAAGGCAAAAGTATGAGGAGGAAAGAGGTCCCAAAATAAGAATACGATTAGGTCCGTCTTCTTCCAGAATACATGCTCAATTTTTATTCAACCCTCCAATGCAAAGCAAGACACTGTGTTTCTCTATTTAATATGGTTAAGTAGGAAAAACCAGCTTGTATACATACACTATTACTGAGATATGTGAAAACTATAATTAAGAGAGACCTGTGCAAATAAATATTTGAATATTCAAGGCCAAACCTTTTCCTATTATCTTACTACTGGCCATTTATTTCCTTAACCACCTGGTAAAGCATAATCTAGAAATCAATCAAATATGCCTAGCTAGACTAGCTTTTACCTCCTTTCATTCAATATGACATCTTTTCTATATAGTCTGCTTCACGTTGTAGGCATTTTTCAAAACCATGGATGTCTTTAAAACAGAGAGAATGCAATTTAAATAACAAAGTGCAAGGTAATGTTTCGAATTATTCATTCATTCAAATCATTGTTCTACAGAAAACAAATATCCAGATCTGATGCTGAAAACTAAATGACTCTACAAAAACCCCAGGTATTTTAATTTATCTTACAACAGTGGAACTTGTAAGAAATGTCATAATATCAAACAATGTCTATAGCATCTCTGTTTATGTACATTTACACTGCTTTTAAAAAAGCATAATTAACATGAGTATGAACATTCCACATTCTTTACATTTGGCTAAATGCAGAGCAAGCAATAACTTGAATGTTGTACCAAAATAACGTCAATGCTACATGAGTCAAAAAAAAAAAGAGAGAGAGAGAGAGAGAAACCTTATTTGTATTATTAAACTGAAAAGCTAATAATTTCTACTTTCCTTACATTCCCCAAAGTTTAAAAACACTACTTAAAAACACTACTAGAAAACCCAGTGTTTCAGAACTACAAGGGAGTTCCCTGGAGAAATGTGTTATATACAACACTAACATCTCTGAAGGGTGCATAAAAGTAGCATTTAAACATGGCAAATAGACCACATTCATTCATAAGTGTTTTGTATTTTAGTTCTTTTTTGGAATTTCCTGTTCCTACAATAACCTCTTCTGCTAGCATGAATAATATGTAAACAATGCCTGTAATGGAGAAAACGGAAATTTTGATATTGACCCAGGTAACATCAAAATTTAATTTCCACAAAACAGACATGAACTTCTGTCACACTTGCAGAAAACTGTATCTTCAGATATTTTTCTTTAATTTTTCAAAGGGAAATAACATTTACTATTATTCACTTTAACAATAAGGCCTCTGCAAATATTAATCACAAATCCAGCAATCAGCTAACATTGAATGAATATTTTTACTGTCAGACCTTGATTGTTAAGTACTGTACCCTTTTTTTTTTTTTTTTTGAGATGGAAATTCCCAAGTTGTTACTGAACCAAATTAGCAATACTGGAGAATTACTTTCCTATATACTTTCTCCAACAATTGAAATGCAGATTATGAGAATAACTTTTCAAGAAAGTTTTGCAGTTTATGCAAGAAGAAGCAGCTTTCTATTTTCGGAAGTTCTTTGAGAAGGCATATTACTGTATTGATATTATGCAAGTATTGATGTCAGACAATTCTGAGGACTTGCTGCTAGAAATGTCATTAATCACAGCTGTGTATTGGATAATGAAGATTAGCCAGAAGGATGATAGGTTTTTAACAAAAAAAAAAAAAAAAGGACTAAAATTACTGTAGCAGGTTATAAAGCACAGAGGAATGAAAAGATACTCCTATTGCTAGATTATCTATCTCTTTCTTTGGATAAAGTTACAAAGTCTGGTTTCCTGGAGACAGGGAATATGATTTCAGCAGGATACAGCATGACCTCTAGGGGGACGCTGAAGTCCACTTAGTCCCTTTTTTCTTCCTCTTTTCTTTTCTTTTTTTTTTTAATAACTTCCATCCATCAGGAAGTGCCCAGCACTTACCCTAGAAAAATGCTTTAGAACAGAAAGACAGAGGGATGAAAGCTGGGGAACTCACTTGGGCATTGAGCCTGGGGAGGGGATATGAAGGGGCAATTTTGGGTAAGAATATTTCCACTAAATACATTTTCCTCATGACTGTATATTTGATAACTACATATATAAATTTACAGACCAGTTGCTAGTATTTTATTTGTCACTTTTATGTGTCAGCACTGAGGACTCACAACCAGGGAGTTGAGCTGACTCAGTCCTAGGGACTGTATCAAGACTGAACAAAATAAGACTGCCCTTCCCCAAAGCACGTGCAGCCCTATTATATGTACAAGGCCAACTACCAAGCATGACCACAAGAAAAGGTGTGAGTGCTCCCCTTTAGCACACTGAGAAAAATCTCATCTTATTTTACAAGTAATATTTTTCTTTTTTTTTTTTGAAGTAAAACCATATTTTTTTCTTCAGTCTTTTTCTCATGTTAAAAACAGATCAAAGGAAGATAGAAAATACTGGAGAGAGTAAATCATGAAGTATTTTTCCTCTGGTCCTCTGCCTGTTCTGTCAGAGAAGTAGTAAGCATAGCATTAGATATCAAGGCTTTTGATAATGTAATGCTAACTTCTACTTAAATAGAATTTTAACTAAAAGAACATCATCTTTCTTTGACAGGGAAGTCACTTTCATAACGAAGTGAAATACATGTTTGATAATGGGTTACATCAGTCTATGTCTGGCCTGACAAAGGCAGACATACCTGGGAGCGTTGTCTTGCACCAAGGCGTGTCAGCCTGCATCCAAAACATTAAATTTAGCCTCAAAACCAGTATGGTAGCATGTGTACCATGTATGGTACATACACAGGAACAGCCTGCCTACCCTGGCTCCCAAAATACCACAGCTGCCTGGGAGAGCACCAGCTGGCCAGAGCCGAACCAGGCCGGGAATCACCCTGTGAACAGAACAGCAGAGGCCATTGCAGCTCCCTGTCACCACTCCCTTCCTTGTCCATCAACACTCACCTACCTTTTGTTTTATGTAGGTTGCAGGGTGTAAAACAGCAGGGTTTAAGGAGCCGGAGCTGCAGGAGCGGAGCCTTGAGTGAGGGGTGGCCATGCAGCTGCTCCAGCTTCCCTGCAGGTCCTGCAGCTCTGCCAGCCCTAGGAGGGTTGCAGGTGCTGTGGGAGATGTGGTCGGAGAAAGGAGGCACTTCTCCCCAAAAGGATGCCCCTCTGAGGGGACTGCGACCCATGGGAAACCTGCACCAGAGTGGAGACACCTGCCTGAGGGGACAGGAACCCACGACACACCAGGAACACCCCTGAGGGACAATCGTCGTTCTCCCACAGACACCTCTTTCATAGCCTAAACTGTCCTGGTCAGTCTGATGATTTCTCACCCTGCGTCATCTCTGTAACTCTTCTGAACCTGCTCCACCCCAGAGTACTTGGAGAGGCTTCCTTCTTTCACAAACGCTTTGAATATCACACATGCAAGGGCATCCTGTGCATGCCCCGACACTACACACAACAGGCTGAGTAGTGTCGAGGCCAGGCACTTCCAGCCCGAGGTTTCTGCCTGTTGGATAACGACTGTTCTAAGGATGCTTTTTTTTTAATGGAGGAACTGACTTAACATAGCTGTAATACGCTGCAAGTTCTCAACCATGCATGTATCCTCCTAGCACTGAATGAATACTACATTTATTTAACAAAAATGCATACACTTCAAGATATCTGACCAGAACCTCCCACACTGCTCAACATGCAGGTGGTCCTGGCACGAACACACCAGCATAATGACAGCCTCTGCTTTGTTTTCTGCTGTTTTCCACACACTTCCTAACATTTCAGCTTCCTCTCTGACCTCTGAGCATCAAGCTAACATATTCATACAACTGTTTACTGTTGCCCAAAGATGGCATTTCTACACAGCATCAGAGCCCATCATGCAAGTTTAAGCTTGCCCCCCTCCCACCGTGTGCATCACTTTGCATTTCATTTTAGATTTCATCTGCTATTTTATCACATTCTGCAGTTTTGCAATTTTACATAGTTGTCTTTAATGCCATGAATAGCTTAGTATCACCAAACTTCTTTTTTCCAAATCATTTTTAGTATACAGAACAGCACAAAGCTTTGCTTGTTGGCACACACACATGTCAGAGTTAGTAATTAATCTATTTAATTCCTGGGATCCTTTAGAACTGTTCTGTCAATTGTCCTTGTCCACTTTACCTGTTTATTCCATAAGCTCTTCTACTGTTACCTAAATTTGGGTCAGATCATTTGATGTCTCTTACCAAAAAAAAAATCTATCATAAGAGGCTTCACAAGATCTCCTGTACTAAGCCTTTGCCAAATGTTCCTTTAATCTTAGTTATGTCCCTCCAATCTCTTTAGCTGACCATGATCAGAAAGAGGCTTCTTAGCAGATTTTTATACTTTCTTACCTTTGCTCCTATTGCCCTTTTTTGGTCTTCCTCATTGAATTTTTATATGTAACTTCTCAGATTTTATAATGCTTTCTAATTTCCTCATTTAGGCAAAATTTCAACTTTCTGAAGGATGTCCCTTCTTTTCAAGGACAGTCTTTATCCTACCATTTCACCATGTTAGCTTTCTTTCACTTTCCAAAAAGCAGCAAACTAGATATTGATGTTTTCCCAATTGCTTTTCTTGGGCTTCCACTAGCTGTACAAAAAAAAAAAAAATATTTTTTATAGAAGCATGTCCCTTTTCTTCTTTAATGTGTCTAATAATAATGGCACTTTTTCTTCTGTCCTTTCAAATTTCCTATTTGATAAAAATATTCTAACTCTACTTTTCTTCAGAGATACAAAAGTTACCTAGGGGAATGCATCATTTTGAAAGGTGATCTTTCAGAACTATCTGCCTTCCCTTACTGCTGAATTTAAAACCTCAGATATAACTCAACCTCAAAGGGTTTATAACCTTAATACAATATCTTGATACGTTACCTGCTTCCTTTGAGTTTCAAATAAAGTCTGTCCCTCTAAAGAAGAATTCTCTGTTCTGGAAGCATAGATGCCTCACATTTTTGTACCATTTTCTCACCCACATGGTGAAACTTTGGCCCTCTGCTTCTTCCTGCAGTTCTGCACGCAATGCGAGATGCACTTGAGAGAATAGCGCAGCAGAGATGGAATATTACTGATATAACTTTTGAAATCTTTTTCTGGAATTTTTCACGCTTTCCCCATCTCATCATATACTCATTTGAATAAAGGATAGCAATAACACCATTTCAGAATAACACAGACACCTTTTCTTTTCTATTACAACTACATCTGTTAGAATTTACTGATGCAGTCCTAGCACAAAAAATTCATATTTGATACCTCAATTTAAAAATAGCATATTCTCTGTACAAAAGTCAGCATATAATATCCCCTTTTAAAATGTTTTAACTACTACAAGGCATCAGTAATTGTTTGCTTTCCATCTTCCACCCATGCCATACATTCACATTATAACTTTACAGAGCAGCTCAGTGTCCCCTTCTGTTTGCTGGTTTTTGTTTCTCTTACAGGCAACACTAACATTCACCTGTGCCTCACAGTACTATAATATTTTCACATTCTATGCTTTTCTAAAACCCATCATAATTTCCCTCCTTCTGTTCACATTTGCTACTGCATATATTTCCTATTTTATATAGTTCAAGTTCATTAAAAATTAATCCCTGCACCCTAAATTACTCAGATTTATGCTATTATCATTTCACGGCATTTCCAGAGGAACAGGTCCAGACTGAAGTGGTAGTGAGGCACACAAACTCAGAATTTGGCGCTGTATCAAAATACATAATACACTGCATACAAATGACTGTTTAGAGAGAGCTGTGTGATCCAAGTGACAAACCCCTGAAACTTGCTATGTAAGGCTAACAGTTGTGCCATTTAAGGCAGATGTTTGCAAGTATGAATTCTTCAAACAGGTGAGAGCTGGGAACAGATTAAGAGATTTGTAAAAACTAGAAATAAAACCTTTAAGTATGATAATTTTCTGCTTCATATTTGGATAGAATTTTGCCATGGAAGCAATAGAGTAAAATCAAAGCTGGCAAATCTAAACCTAAAAACCTTGTTGGCTATGATTTTAATACTATTTTGTCTAATAGTGAAATACATAGTTAGGAGACCTTGTACACTAGACAGACTCTTAAACATGTTTGCTCCAGGGAAACCTCCTTCTTTATATTCTTGTCATATGCTAATGACTCTCAAGGTCAAATTGCTAATCCCTCGTTTGTGAACTCTAAATATAGGAATATTATTGGCAAGGATCTTGTCTTTCATAAAGTAAGATACACGTGTATCTTTTGATGATCTGCCATCATTTATTGAAATTATACCAAAAATGAGAAGCACGTTACTCTAAAATTACTTGAGGTGACTGAAAATGACCTGTCTTCAGGTTTCACAAACCTGAATTTGAAAGGTTATTATTTTATAAGTTTAGACTGAGAAAGTTTACAAAATACAAGTTTATGTCATCTTTCCTTTGGCTAAATTTAATTGAAGGAGATTGGACCTAAAAATTAATTTGTTTAAACTGCTGTTCAATATTTCAAAAATATATGTATTTTTAATAGAAATGCTAGATTTTTATTATGTAAAAAAATTAATTTGTTTTTTATTGTGTTTGCAGTCTGTCAATGGAAGACAACTTCCATATGGAAGAGAAGTTAATATGATCTAAAAGAAAAACAGAAGAATCTTCACAGTGTAGCTAAAATACAGTTTTCTGAGTACAAAAGCAATACGTTTGCTACCCAAAAGGAATTTGGATTAAAAGTATTTGAATGAAGTGCAAAACAGAAGGGTAAATAAAAACCACAAATGAGAAATCCAAGAAGAAGTTTGTGTCTATGTCCAAAGTCTCGTCTAGTATTTTGGATTTTCCTGTGTTTTTATATCCAGCTGGACAGCAGCTTTCACAGATACAGCCAGCACTGGCTCCATGATATCTTAACTTTTATCATCTCCAGTGCTGCAGATAAGATTTCTCTTAGCTCAGGATAAACTCCAGGACAAGCATTTGATTTTGGATATAGAAAAGAAATATCTAAATCTTTATCTCTGCAATCCTAGGAAAGGATGAACCACCTTTTATTTGATTCAATTTTTCTCCCTTTTCTTCTCTGGCAGAAGAAAGCAAGCAACTGAGAAACAGTTTTGCTGATTCTTAGTTTAAAATCCTGACTGCTTCTTTTGGAGTTTTGATTCTGGGAAGAAAGTGAAAATAATTCCATGAATAAGGTATACCAAAATAATTACAGAAGCCATGAGAAAACAAAGCCACCACAGAAATAAAAGCAAATCTACAAGTTGCCTACTTGTTATCACAGGAAGGAAAGAGTATAAAGAAAATGCATGCTGTGTTAATTTGCAAGAGGACTTAAAGGTCTTTAATTTCAGTGCTGAAGGATCCTTCATAACTGCATTACATGCCCAGATTTCCTATACAGTACATGGTAATGAAATTAAAAATATGATCTGCCACCAAGTAGCCAACCAAGTTAACCAAGGAAATAACAAAGTCGAACTAGAGTTAATTTGAAAGACAATGCATCTCCCAGCCAGAAAAACCTTTCCCGAACTTTGGATTAACGTGGAGGATGATGCTTCCTCTCGAATGGAAGCGCCCATGGTCTTCTCTAGTTATCTTCATTATTTAAAAAGTCCAAGTGCCCCTGGAGCTCTGGGAGATGCTGTGGGCTGAGCTTCATCCCCCACCCACTTTGGAAGACGGTCTTGAAAACACATCTTCCAGTTCCAAAGGGCGTGCTCTGTGTAACATAGGATGCATGTTTCATGGATTCTGAGAGGGATCTCTCTTCTGGAGCTGCACAAATTACTATAACCAACTGTCTAAAGGAGAAGAAAATTGGTACTCTGTCCTTAAAGTCCCCTATTGCTTTCTGCTGAAGTTTTAAGATTAGACTAAATCCAGGAAAAATATCACCAGGGGACACTGAAGAATAGCAGTTAGTTAAGCTAGTATTTAAAATAGCAGGATATTATGTGCCCTAGATAAATTCCAAGTCTGAAGTAACTTAGCCTTATGCTGCTGAGCCTTCAATGAGAAAAAGAAATTCCCTTAATTCTTCTGCAAGGTAAGAATATGCATTGTAATTTTTATAAACTGAGATTCAGCATGTATACACACACTGGCTTACTGCATAAGAACTTGTTCACCAGCCCATAATCATAGAGTGATAATTAGATTAAATCCCGCAGGCAAGATACCAGAGAAACGCTCCACATGAAAATCTAGGCATGAAGAGCATTAACTGCCAAACTCTTCAGTGGTGCCAGTTTATGATACAATGCAGTTTTACAGACAATGACAAATTTAGCTACCTCCATAGATATCTGCAGGGAACAGAAGATTTGAGGAAGTGCATTTCAGGCCTAGGCATTTATGTACAGACCCTGTTTCAAGAGTAATGAACCTGGCATTTACATATTGAGGGCTTAAACTTCTTCCCCAGATTTGACAGTAGAGGTACTGCTAAATTGTTTCTATGCAAAGTTAAAAAAAATGTCAGGAAAGATGAAACAAGGTAGGGAACATGACATAAATGCAAATAGCAGAATGCAGTCCCAACAAACTTAGTACAATTACTAGTAAATATATATATATGATGGTGCTAATATTTCTGTAAGTTTCTACTTTTTAACTGATTATGTTCCCATCTGAGATGTGGCTACAGCAATAACCGGGATGATCACACACGGACAGCATGGCCTGGCCCACTGAGCCAGGACTTTACCAGCTGGTTAAACCTGCTGCACTGTGTGGCTGGCAAACAAAGATCTTGCCACTCAGTGTGTCCTTGACATTTCAGAACTGTGTGTTTTTCCTAGATGAAAGAAATGGCGTAAGTTTATCTTAGTAGGTTCATTAGCATTATGATGAATCTGAAATACTGCAGAACTGTACATAAGAAATGCAAGCATATTTGTGGGTAGAAGTTTCCAAAACTATGTCATTTTATGGCTGGATAAGGAAATAATAGGAATTTATGACAGCAAATCTACATCGAGCACAAACCTACCTTTATTTTCTAGTTCTAGTAACCTAGGTACATGCAGTGCCATTAAGTGAATCTTTAGAAAGTAAACAAGCTTAATTGCACATCTTTAACATTATTCATTAGATGTCTGTTGTTCAGTACTAGATGAAATCATCCCGGTACAATTATAAAACTGAACTTTAAATCTGTAAATCTAGATTTTCATATTAATTTCTAGATTATGGTTTTATAGTCAAAGAATAACCTTTTTTATTTTCGTTCTTCTACCATTCACAATAAGATTTTTTCTTTCTTTAAATTTCTCCTTAAACATCAAGCTCTGTCTCAAGGACTGTGTTACAAACCACTGTTACAGTAATCTTTACAGTGCACTAAGAATTCTGCTTTTCTGAACAGTCTTCGTGACAGGCAATAAAACACCATCGTCTTACAAAACCAATTCTGCCTGCCTATTTTTTCTCTCTATCTGGCATTGAACTGTTATTCCAGGCAGTGTAACAAAGATTTCCAGCTGTTGGGTTTTTGGGGTTATTTTTTGTTTTGTGTTGTTGTTGTTTTTTTTTTAATTGGATGGTCAAGTTAACCACTAGACTCTACAGTTTTAACCAAAAAATAGTTTTTGAATCCTACTGCATTCTTTTTTGAGAGCTCAGTCTGGAAACAGATGTGTGAGGCATGTCATATTTTTACATGTTTTCGTATATAGACATACACACATAACATTTGCCTGGGTAAAAATACACACACTTTGCTATATTTATGATGAGTGGGAGACAGAATTCTGAAATGCAAACACAGATCTCATGCTATTTAATTAGAATGTGACTAAGATAATTTGTGTGACTATGACTTCATGAAACACTTAAAAAGAGGCCATAAAAATCAGCAATACTTATATCCAGAAGGGATTTAATTCACAGCTCCAGCAAAACACATGAAGGCGAGAAAGCATCTGATACCATATAATCCAGAAGAAAATCTTTTCCCAACTAGATAAGAGAATCTGCATTGATCAGAACTTCTGAATGGGAAATTACATATATTTAGATTTAAAAGCCTCTGAACCAAGGATTGCTTAAAATCTTTTCAGTATGCTACTTCTGTCACAAAACACACAGGATATGTGGCACATTCACTTTAACAATCCAGAGAAAAATCTTCATAATATGTCTATTTCTTCCTAGGCCATAAAGTCATCAGGTTAATAAGTTAAAAACAAAAGGAATAAAAATTATCAAAACGGCACTTCTGCATTATAAGAAATATTAAACATGAATCCCTACAGACTGGCTAGGAAAATGTTTTTCTTTGTTTCTTTCTCTCCTTCTCCTCAACACACACATACCCATGCTCCAGCCAGATATTAGAAAAAAGTTATATGTTATATAATAGAAAGATAGTATTGAAAACCAGAAATCTAATACTGTCTTGACAACTTAAAATAAAGTTAGAAATTTGGTGGCGTTTTGTCCACTTTCTTCATGAGTCCTCATCATTTCAAGAAATGACTTAGGTGATAAACTTTAATTCAACCCTATTATATAAGATAAAAGAAAAAAAAAGCTAAAGGTATACAAGGGAGAGATTACGATCAAAAGGAAACATTCTCTAACTGCTATAATTTACAGGCAGATTTCAAATTACATGCATACTTAAATCCAAGAAAAGCATTCCTTAAAACATTATAAATATTTCTGACCTTTAAATTTAAAGTATATGAATATGTATATCTTGGTACAGAAACAACCAAATTACATAGAAAAGCTCACAGTAAAGTGGCTTCAACATTGTCAAGTACATTTAAAGCACAGAGGATAATTTTTCCCAAATGTAAATACCATATGTCCATCCCCTCCTAATGCTCTGCCTTCCTTTCCTGTGCAACATCAGGTTACGCTGCAACATCCCTATGTGATGTTTGACATTTTGGGGACAACATAAATAGCTTCATTTATTTTCATGTTGTGATTCACTAAACCTACTGTTAGTTTGTGTCTTTGCTGCCGTTCCCATTTTTGTTAAACTGCTACAGCTTAATTTTTCCCAAACTTGCCCTTCGAGAAATTTAATCTATCATCTTGCTCACTGCACTGGCTTCTTGAAATTCATTGGTTTGGTTTTGTTATTCTGTGACTTTCCCTTCTTTTCATCAGTTTCAAGAAGTTGCCCTTCATTTTCACATTCTCAAGGAAATCCCATTACTTAGACAGTATCCATCTGAGCTGTATTTCAAATTTCTGTACCAGGAAGATGTAACAAAATCATCAAGAATCTGGTAGACAGTTAATATCTTTCCCCAAAAGATTTCTGGGAAATTCTTCTTACTGAAGTTTCCAATGCTTTGATTTAGTCTGTAGTTGCTCCCAGAAAGCGCTGTCTACCTATCATTCCAAGGTTGGTAGCATGCTGTGTAGCATCAACGCTATAGTGCCTTCGATTTTTCTCCTTTAAATATTGTCTATAGACCATCAGCAGACCCCATTCCTCCTGCATTCTGAACCCCAGACCAAGCATACACATCTTTGATTTATAGAGCAACATACATTTTCCCTCTTAGCTGTCCCTCCTTTTATAGCAATATTCCAGTCTGACAAGTTATTCCACAAGTCCCTGTTATGTCAATTAAGTCGTAATGTCAATTGTGCATTAAGACTTCCATCTCCTCTTACTCATTTCTCATTCTTCCTGCATTAACATCCAGGCTGACTAAAAGGAAAAAAGTAATAAGGAAAGACAGACAAGAATATATCCAGTGGACAATGGCCTTAATGATAAGGGTTTCACAAACTTTCCTTTAAGCACTAAAGACTTTTTTAAGCAGATTCCAAAACTAATTTTTATCCACCAACTTGTTCAGTTTCCCTTTGCTTCATAGTAAACTTCTGTCTGCAACCTATCAAAGCATCCTTTCCACACTTGGCTTACAGCTGTGTAACTGGATAAGCTCCTAGAACTGCTATATTTTAATGACAGATAGCAGCTGTCATTCAAAATCAAGTGTCTTCAAAGGGGCTGTTCTTGCATCTGCACAATTGAATGACACTAGAAACATCTATCCTTGCATCTGTGTTCAACTTGTGCTATGAAGAACAGCATGGATGAATTAATGATTTTTTAGAAATTAGAAGCAAATAGAGAAAAGTTCTTTGTGCCTTCTCTTGGATCCACATCTTGGAGTCAGTTAATTGTGTCAATTCTCTGCTGAGATTAAACAAGCCAAAAATATATGAGGAAGTCAAAGACATAGCTCTACTATGTGCAGTGCATGATTAACATAGAAAGCAAAACTAAAACATTTTTATTTCTTTGCCGATGTCCTCCCTTAGTGGATCTTCAGGGATTCTGTAGCGTAGGAGTTAGAAATATGATCAGATACAAGGTACAGCAAGTGCTACTGCAGGTTTCCACCTGCACAAGGTGGTTGAAAAATTAGAAAAATAGCTTATGATTTAACACATAAGGGAAAGGTGTAAAAATTTATTTCTTTCCTCCTTCTCTCACAAAAACTATTAAGACTTCTTGAATACATACTGAAACGCTTATCTAAAATGCCACTTTTCAGAAATGGAAAGTGTTAATAAGTGCTTTGATGATGCATTTAATGACAAAAATATTGAAAATCTTTTTATAAATATCCAGTTTTCTATTTGCAAACTAAGATTACTGCATTTGCACAGAGGAAGTAGACAAAAATTCACAGATTATATCATTGAAGAAAAAGAAAACCTTTATAATAGCACCAGGGTTTTTTTCCTCTGGTGCAGTCCCAGTTATTCTTGAGAGAGGGAGATGTGAAAGATCACTTTCTCTTAGCTCATCAGAAGTGAGTAAAACTCAGTATCTTTCCTTAGAGATCAACTCCCCACTAGAAAAAGGGCCTGGAAACCTTTTTCCACCCCTTATTTAGCACACTGTGCTTACTCTGGGACCATATTACAATTGCTACTTTGGTATGTCCGTATCTTTTTCCAGCCCTGTGCTCTGCTGTTTTCTCCTGCCTTTCCTCAAAAGCAAAGGCCCCTTTACCTCTTTGATGGGCAGAGTAATTTCTCCACAGCCCACCTTTTGCCTAGTCCGTTCTTCAGGCAGCTCTATAAGGCAGTGACCTCCACTGATTAAGTGCCTATAGGACAAAGAGGTGGTTCTCTGTCCCCTCACTGAGTGGAAAGGTAGCTGCTATACCCAGGACACTAAGCAGTTACTGCTCAGGACAGAAATCCTGCTGGAGACGACTAAGACTCATTAATTCCCCTTGTTTTTTCAGGCATCTTTAAAAAATATCTTTTCCATGCTTTTTTTTATCCCCTCTCACCGAATGTGCTCGCGCGAGCTTCTCCCCCAAGATAGGCGTAGAATTGTAGAATCATAGAATCGTCTAGGTTGGAAGGGACCTTTTAAGATCATCAAGTTCAACTATCAACCTAACACTGCCAAAACCACAAATAAGCCATGTCTCTAAGCACCATGTCTTACCATCTTTTAAATAACTTCAGGGATGGCAATGCCACCACTTCCCTGGGCAGCCTGTTCCAATGCTTGTTAACCCTTTCAGTGAAGATCTTTTTCATAATACCCAATCTTAACCTCCTTTGATGCAACTTGAGGCCTTTTCCTCTCATCCCCCACCTCTCTACAACCTCCTTTCAGGTAGTTGAAGAGAGTGATAAGGTCTCCCCTCAGCCTCCTTTTCTCCAGGCTACACAGCCCCAGCTCCCTCAGCCGCTCCTCATACGGCTTGTGCTCTAGTCCCCCCACTAGCATGTTATAAACAAGAATAAATTTCTGTTTTTTCAAGTCCCTGTTCTAACCTTTACATATCTAAGCATGGTAGCACATCTGAAAAGATTAAAAAGATACGTGAACACACATGATTTGGGAGTAAAATTAAACCTACTCCAGATTTACAAATCTGAAAATCCCTAGGGAAAAAAAACCAAAACACCTAACCCCCAAAGTCCCAAACCAAATATAAACCCCACACCCTACACCCTGTAGATGCTTCTTTAAAAGTAAAATACAAATCCAATCCAATTCCCTTTGGACTTTCTGCATGACTCCTCCTGTTTTTTAGCCCTTATGTTACACTACTTTTTTTTTTTTACACCACAAAAGATATTTGAGTTTGAAATCAAGATCTTTGTCACCACACAGGTTGTCTAATCAGGTCAGCTTCCCCACTGCATACCAAAAATTTCTTTTGGGCATCGCTAACTGGTCTGGAAACAGTAATAGCATCACAGTCAAAGGATTATGGCCAGAGTTCAGGCAAGGACCAAGACCAGAAATTATTCACGGATGGATACTTACAAATGCAAATCTCATTCAAAAAAAACACCAAAACCATGAAAACGCAGATGTGTATCTTCCTAGAGTACTTTGTAGCTCATTTTATAGCACAGCCTGACCATTAGTATTGTGT
Source organism: Dromas ardeola (assembly GCA_013398915.1). Classification (NCBI taxonomy): domain Eukaryota; kingdom Metazoa; phylum Chordata; class Aves; order Charadriiformes; family Dromadidae; genus Dromas; species Dromas ardeola. Next base: position 241,660 of record VYZM01020708.1, on the reverse strand, counting down.
CTTTATCTTAATTGAGAAAAATGTGTGTCATGTGTAATCCACAGCCAGCTTTGGTCTTCACATTGACTGGTTGAAGAAGTTTTAAGTAGTTAATTTAAATAAGTGTATTTAAATTCAGCTAATCCATCTATTTTCACATGATTAGTAATAACTAACAGTTTAAATGGAGATTTATTAAGGTCAGCTAGAAATGGAGTTTAGCTAAGTTAAGGAATCAAGAGTTGCTCAAAGTGTCTGACCTGCTTTAATTAAATTAATTCATATCTGTCTGTACACAAGGCCTTTATCTAGTAACCTATCTATCACCAGCCAAAGGAAATGCCAGCCAAAATTACTGTCTCAGGGACACACGCAAACAGAGGTTATATTGATTGTTACCATCATGAGGCTGGACAGCCAACCATTCCACCGTGCATGTGAGATGCCTGTAAAGGTTCTGACGATGAGAAGAGAAAGCCAAGCTGCCGGGAAGGGTGCCTACGGCAGAGGTGGACACGCACTCATGGAGTGAATGGAAACTGTTTTGCAGCCTAGGGCGCTTAATGGCAGCAGTTGGGTAGAATTCACAAAACTCTAAGACAGGTAAGTAGGGGCCATCTACACATTCCTCATCTGGGGCAAAGTAAAACAAATGGCCATGAATCAGCACTGAAATCTGTGCCAGTTGTTTTACTTTGCCCTGAAAGGAGTAGGAGCTGGTACTGTGTTACTACTTACCCCAGCTAGTGGTGTAGTAACTATAAGAAAAAGTGGTAACACTTTATGCTACCTCAATGAAATCCAGAGTCTGAAATTTAACTGTATCCTGCATTTTAGGGTAATGCATGGAAGAGAAGAGGAATGCCCGTTATAAATAGGCTTAGCATGAAAACTTTTGCATAATGTTATTTATCCACAATTCTTTTTTTTGTTGGTTTTTTGTTGTTGTTGTTGATTGGGTTTTGGTTGGGTTTTTTGTTTGTTTTTTTTTGTTTGTTTGGTTGGTTGGTTGGTTTTTTAAGCATGCCTGTTACTAAACAAACTAATACTGTGGTCAAAATTTAAAAGTACAAGGATCATGACATCATCAGATTAAAAGTCCATGTAACCCAATCTTTTTGTTTTTCACAGTGGCAAACACCAGATGCCTGTGGAAGAGCAGAAGAACATAGCAAGAGCATAGATGATGTTTTCCTTTCATAATGTCCCACACTGTTGAATTCCAGCTCAGGGACAGCATGACCCAAAGTAATGTCCTTGTATTCAATTGCTTTTGATTAATTTGTTTATCATGCATTAAGTCACCTGAAACCTGTGTAAACTGCATCATCTAGAAAACTACTTTCAGGTATTTTTGTGTTTCTCATGTAAGTGCATTTTAACTTCAAAGAAACAATAACCACAGGTACTAGAATAGGTCCCTTTTTATATTCCAAGTTATAAGTGGTTTTTTTTGCTACAATGTATATCATTTTACAGTGCACAGATGAATAAAGCATAAATGTCATCTATTTAAATGGAGAGATTATAAAAATAACTGCTAAATTTCAGTTGCAAAGACTTTGCCTCTGCCGAGGAGAGAAAACAAAATTACCCTGGCTTTTTTTAATATGCCAGTGTCTTGGCTATACTTACAGTATATTTCCCATTTATATCAAAAACTGTCTAGAAAAATGTCTAGAAAAATGTAAGGATAAACATGTAACTCTATATCACCATCATCATCAAAAAAGTTATTTCTTGGAGCAGAACTGAAGTAATTTATTTTTATTTCTTCTTAGGGATGGGCTAACATGAGATAGAACAAGAAGAGTAATGGAATATTTTGGTAAAAAGGGAAAAATGTGTGCTAAAGGAAATGTTGCATGTAAATTTTTCTACAGTCAGGCAAAGGTTCAATAATCACTATTCTCTTCTATAAAATTTAGACTGATAAATAAATGTCATGCTGTACTGTGGGCTGTTGGAATCTAAAGAGACTATACTGTAGAAATGCTCTCTCTAAGCCTATTGGTAAGACAGAATCTGAGTAATATAATAGAAGGAGTAAGAGAGGTAGAAAATACTGGTAATGGCAAGACATTACATTTTTTCAGCTGAAAGGCTTTTCGAATACATCATGTCTTTTACTGCCTAGAAAAAGAGGTCTGCTTGCTCGATGAAGAGTGAAGAGGAGAATACACTGAGGGTTTGATATTTGCCTTTGAAGAAACTTTTAATATTTTTCATGGAACTGCATCTATCTTCTATCTTCCCTCTTTATAAGAATTTTCTCATGATTGAAATGAAGAGATAAAATCAGCAATGTGCCACCTTGATAATGGCAAGAGAGACACACACTCATTGTAAGAAAAGTGTTAATCTGATGGAGTCTGTCAAAAGCAGAACAGGAAAGCCTATCTGTATCTCTCAGCTTGGTGGATTTCAAGTGACCATGACAAAAATAAGTCAACAATTCAGAAATGAATACTGAGGTTGTTAAACATTTCCTTGTAGGTGTCAGAGCTGACAGATCAAATCCAGAAAACAGAAGAGAACAATATCAAGTTAGAGAGTGGAAATGGAACTATTTTACTCACAGAAACAGGTGAAACACACCTATAAGTTGACACACTGGGAAAAAAAAAAAGTCTTACAGTTCTATGCATCCTTAGAAGATCAACGTAGTAGTGCAGGCTTATAAAATGCTAGGTACCATGTAAATCAATTAAGACAACAGACAAGAGAAAAAGCCCAAACCACAGAATGCATTGCGATTGAAGAATTACAAAAGTTAAAGTTGACCTTTCTAACATGAAGCGTGTCAAACCAAGTCTTTATTCTGTTCTGCTTGTTTTGCTGGTAAATTTGAGTATAAAGCAGTACGAAAAATTCTGACTTTCAATAAATGCCAAAAATCACACTTTTATTTTAAAAAACAGATGCTGAGTGTTAATATATGACCACACAACCACTCATGTCCCACATTACAGAGCAGCTAGTATGGGTGACAAGTATAGCTCAATATGTTTTTAGATTAATTGCTTACAGCCTTATTAAATGTCAGAAAGAAAGCAAGAACTTCTGAAGAAAACTGCCTTTCATTTACCTCCAAAGAGCAGGAAATACTGCACAATATTAAACCTGTGCACAACAAAACCCCTTGCAAACATTAGAGGTTCTTTTATTAAAATAATATTTAGTACACTGTAGCAAAAATTTCAGAATAGTTTCAGCATCAACTCTATGCACTTAATTGGAAAGTCTATCCAAGACTATAAAAAATTTTTATACACATGAAATCTTCTAACAGCACTCCAACGTACTCCCTCTTTCTCTACTTCTAACTTAAAATGGCTTAGAACAATTGCAAAATTTTAAATAATCACTGTGATCAGATTTGATTGCCTGCATAATCCATCATAAATGATTGTCCAGATTTAATTGTTATTTGAATGAGATGATGTGTTCTTGAAACACCCAAGGTTAATTAAAAATGTTGCAACAATGAAGACTCCATGGCAATCTTAACTAGTTCTGTGATTGACTCCACTCAAAAAAAAAAAAAATGTACCTCAATCATCTGGATTTGTCTTGCTTCAATGTTCAGCCATTTAATCCTGCCCAACTTTCAGTCCTCTGTAATCAGTTTGACTGAACTCCTTGAGTCTTTCATAACAAGTCATATTGTCTGAGTATTTTCTAATTTTTCATCATTCTTGAACTTCAGTCTCCACAACTCAAAACAGCACTCCAGTATCAGTTTGCACCCTTTGCAAATTGAAATATAAATTGAGTAGGAAGGTTGTTCTTGCATTGGCCTTCTTACAAATTCAATCCTAGAGGTTATTTTGAACAAATAAGTTCACATGGCTGCTGATTTTCTATCAGAACTCACAATTGTTTTAAAAGTGCAGTAATTTTGTTATGTCATTTGCTTCCACCTAAATAATGGCATAAAAAGTTATATCTCTCCTTTGTCAAAATCCATTTATATTCAAATAATCAATAGGATACTATAAATGCTCATTATCTCTTTGTATTTTATTCCACAGGGACAAGTTCAAAGTTGATATTCCGTAATGTTTTTTCCCCATTTTATTTTTGGGACTTCACCTTCAAGCTTAAATCATTAGCCCTACTTTTTAGAGCTGTGTAAGATAGTCAATTATAGCAAGACTCCAAATGCTGCAAATAAATAAATAAAGGATCAGTCTTGAGCTGTTTTACTATGAAAATGTCACAGAGCTGAGAAATTACTTTATAGGCAAAATTGTGTTACATTGGACTTTTCAAAGAAACGACATCTCACAGTATATGAATATAAAATGTCCTGTGTCTAGACAATTCTCCAAGTACTACACAAAGCAGTCATGAGTAACATCAGCAAAGGCCTCGAAAGCAAGCATTTTTCATTCTAAGATAAATGCAAAACACCTAACCAGAGAGCTTACATCTCCTTGCTTCTGAGAACCAAACCATACAAGATTGAATTGTTCATGCCTTTTAAGCTGAAAATCCTTCAGATATTTCACAGGAGATAAACTTTAAATAATGGAGTATTTGTTACAAATACTTAAGTCCTTTATTATTTATTTATATTTATTAAATACTTCAATCCTTCTTTTTTTTTTCAATAGCCCTATAGCATTTTGAATGATCAAAAGTGAACAAGACCTTAGCTTCACACTTCTGTCACCTAAAAATAATACTTTTATTGATGCAGTAAAAGCTCTGAACTCTTCTTTGTCTTAGTATTAGGACAGTACTAAAGGCAGTACTTGAAAGGCAGTTAGATTTCCTACACAAGTCAGTAAATTCTTAAAAATGAATAATGTTCAGAAATGGGTATCCTGGACCTTGGACTAAGTACAAAAACCTTAGTCTTCTATTTTCATCTCCTGTTTTGCCCCATTACCTAGCTGCAGAGCAAGTTTGAATTACCTGATTGGTATTGTAAGTAGTGAAATCTGCTTGTGCAGCAAGTTAAGTATTCAGAAAGGCTCCTACCAGCAAAACAGTTGGACAGTGTTTGATGGTGTGATCTCTCATCTGCATGTACATCTGGAGAGATACAGAAGCTCAAGTGGAAAAAGACAGCACAGGTTGGAGAGAGATTGTGAGAAATGTGTCAAGTCAGGAAAAGGAGAAAGTGATGAAGACTTCCTCACATCAGTACTCCAGAATAAGTGGCCTTTGGCTGTAGAGTTACCAGCGGAGACAGAGCAAAATGAAGCCTTGGAGTCCATGACCCAAATATTGGAACAGTCTTTCTCTCTGCTGCTAGTGCTGCTTCCTCTCCTTTCATTGTTAGGGTTTCCAACCAAAACACACACAACCCAGGTTTGCAAATGATCTACAGGAGGACCGCAGGAAAAATGTATTTCTGCAACTCCGCAATTAAGTTTAGCTTTGACAGGCTCAAACTGAAGGACTCAAATCACACAACAAGATGACTTCCCAAGAAAAAACAAAAATTGACTGACTCATCACCAGCACAATAGGTGTAATTTATTAGAAGGTTTTAAGCAGCAAGTTTTTATATCAGGCATAAATCATTCTGTTTTTTTAAAGGGCAGTATAGGGGTTACAACATTTTTGGAAGGTGCCATGCTCCACTGAACTCATCACATTTTTTTAATTTTTCTTCAATATGTTGTCACAATACACCAGAAAAAACCAGGCAGCTGATTGATTAAAGAAAAAAAGGTTTAATTCTATTTGTGTGAAACTGAAGAACTCTGACTTGGCATGTAATCACAGACCAGTTTAAAATATATTTACTAAAAATCAAAAATTATTATTTAAAAAATAACAATGAAGCACAGTATATTTATCATTGCAAGCCTGACGGGTTTCTGTTCTCCTCCTTCCTATGTGGTGTTTTTCTGATATGCACAAATGTTAATTAGTGCAATATCAGAAAATGCAATATATTTGGGAGAAGATAAAGGGAAGGGTTGTGGGAGCAATTGTCCTTCCCCCCTCTTTATTCTCATCCCTCTGTGCAGTCCCACAATGAGGGTTCACTACTCTGCTCCCTACAGCCCTTTTAGGGCCACTTGCAGCAATAAAAAACAGGGCACACAACTGTGCATATAGAAACAAATCACAAATTTTCACTTTGTAAACCAGCAAGACATATGTCAGGGTATCTCATGTACAGTCTCACTGGGGATCTCAGAGCACAACAATGTGGTCACAAAGTGATTAACAATGTGGTCATAAAGTGACTAACAGGTTATTTTTGAAGCTTCAGGCCACTGCATGGACTGCCGTTGCAACCATTAAGGCATGAAATGTTTGTGCTCATTTTCATTCTTGTGCTTCATGGAACATTTAATGCCAACTATAAAACCATTTAAAAGGCAATTGAGTTTTCAGCTAAGAAAAATAAGATGGACTCCCAAACAGTATCAGTGTATTGACAAAGTGTCAAGTAAAGAACAGCTTAAAATCAAACAGAATGTGAATTCTTAAGGCATTGACAGATTTTAAAAAGTATTTTTGGAAATAAGTATGTAATGGCAGCTGTGTAAGTATTCATTCTCTGCCTTTCATTTAAGTCTTGCTCCTGAAAGGATGGCACTATAAAAGCCTGCAACATTTTCCAGTTTAAGACTGTCCCTAAAATGATAGGATTACCACTTGCCACACAACACTAAAAGCCTTTGTATGCAGCCAATCAGACATAGCCTAATTGCTTAGATACCACTTAGAAAGGTTACAAAACTATTTTAGATAGCAGAGTTGTCCTTTATACAAGCTACACCTCATAGTTATGAAATGTTATGCCTATTATTCTTCCTTTCTTAGAAGAAATTAAATAGATAACTAAATTGAGAATATTCACTGCACAGCTAAAATAAACTCTCACATCATCTAAATAAATTGTAAATTCTACCTTCAGTCACAGAGGTCCCCTTAAAACCAGCAGACTAATTATTAATAAAACTCCACTGTGCTTTATCATGGATTCTTGAGACTAGGAGGACTCCATTTGTATTATTTCCATTAAAATCTGGAAAAGAAATATTATTTGAGAAATTCTGCATGAGAAACCCCAGAGGCCTCAATAAGCAACCTTAGTATACACGTAGATAAGCACATACAAAAGCGTGGTTAGCATTACCTGGCCTTCATCCTACATTGGACTCTACCACCTATAGATGGGAAGCATACACAGCTACGGTTTTATTAGTGTTTAAAAATATAATTTGAGGAAACGCCTTGCCCCCTCTAACACCTAAATTCATCCATTTTCAATCTCTAGTCTTCTCCCAGACCTTTCTACCCACTATCATAATATAGGTGTTAGCATTGATAGTATGATTAATCTGCAATATAATTCCTTGATAAAGAAGCCAAGTGTGTTGATCAATATTGCAAAATATTTGGTGGTTTCAGCTCAGAGTAATGACTACTCAAAAGTACAACAGGAATCCATGTATCATGTTGGATTTTAAGTATATGGAATAATCAAATGCCCCAGATACGAAAACAATGAACCTAACCTTTTCAGGGAAACACTGGAAAATAAAGAAAAGCTGGGACTGTGGGAAATGAGACAAAATCTACAACCAAGAAAAACCGACAGGTTTCTGGTATATCATTTGTCCATGGTGTCTTCCCTTCATTTATAGAAATGTCTCATATTCAAACAAGAGATATAAATGGCCTGGCATCCCAAAAGGGAGGATTAGCCAAATAGCCTACAACTATATAAAAAGACATTCATTTTTTTGCAGAACAAATGTCTTTACTCCTAATGCCTTTGCTATTTGAGTAAAAGTTTTTCCAACAAAAATAAGTACTTGAAAGAATTGAAAATACCTGAAACAGCAAGAGGCAAAAGAGGAAGGCAGAGGACAGACAACCTTCCAGTTAATAATTTAACTAAGAGGGTAACGTTTGGAATTCGAGCACTGTTCCCAGGCCAGCCTTCCAAAAGCAAAAATTATTGTGTCCTGAGGTGAAGTAACAAGCCTTTCCCTTTGAAATGTCTTCACCCATGATTACCCATGCTTTGCAGGCAGCTCAATTTCAAAATAAAAATGTTGTATGAAGTATTTAACTTTTATTTATGAATTGGGATTATCTGAATGCCTCTCTGTTTTTCTATGGAAGCATGTTTGTATCCAGCTGGACCAGTTACAACAGAAGTACCAGCACCTCTAATAGCTAGTCAAGGTGGTAAAAACAAAACAAAACAAAACAAAACAAAACAAAACAACAACATGTGAAACAGGAAAGGAATCAATTGTTGAGGCTTCCTGCTGCCTTTTTTTTCTGAAGCTCAGTCTCCACTTTCTGAATTGGTATAAATGTTATTTATTGATGTTTTTAAAACTTTCCCTCATTTATTGATGTATATTTAGAAAGCACTTTCATAGAGTCATAGAATGGTTTGGGTTGGAAGGGACCTTTAAAGGTCATCTAGTCCAACCCCCCTGCAATGAGCAGGGACATCTTCAACTGCATCAGGTTGCTCAGAGCCCCATCCAACCTGACCTTGAATATTTCCATGGATGGGGCATCTACACCCTCTCCGGGCAACCTGTTCCAATGTTTCATCACCCTCACTGTAAAGAATTTCTTCCTTTTTGAATAAAGAAAACATTTGTACAATTGCTGGACCTTGTATTTTGGGGTGAGAACCACAGAACAGTAAATGCGATCTTTATTTGTGGTGTGCTACACAAGCTGGCAAATGCATTGTGCTTAAATGTGAGTTAGTAAACTGTATTACAATCATTAATAGTTAAGATTCTTCAAAGTCAGTAATGCAAAAGTCACCAGATGTTTGGAAAGGCAAATGAGATCACTTAACTCAACCCAATCACTGATTAACATTTTCGCACATCAGAAAACCACCACACAGACTAGCACAATTTGTACGTTCTGTTCAAGGGAGCCCCAGCCTGGACCAGCAGGAATACTACAGATTGTAACAGGGGAGTTTCATTTCTGCCTTGTATGGGAGTTTGCACAGACCTGCCTACTCATTTCCAAGAGCACTAGCTGGAGGCACTCACTATCTTGAGCATCAACTTCAGCCCCAGAAAGGGTGCAAAGGAGGTTCATTCAGGTCAGCTATGCATAGACTATATAATTTAACTGTATGCTCAATATTCCAAACCAATTTTGCATTCCTCTGCTCTATATCTATTGGGAGACTTAAGTGGTACTCAAAGCAATCTTATCAGATTAGGGAGAACAGGGAAGAAGTGATTCCCTGAATCTAAATAGATACTCGACAAGCCAGCACCCTTTTTAAGGCAGAAAAAAGCATTTATATTTTAGCAGACCACTTAAGTGCAAAGCACTGCTTTGACAAAGTATGCCTGAGCTGACTACTAATTGATTCCTTTGATCCTCACTTAAATTTAACCCTACTGTCATCTTCTCATCACACTTGCTTAACATAAGGATGTTGCTACTGAATCTACGTTTAGAGATGTGTTAAGGAATTGAACCAGTTGAAGGATCCAACTGACATTACAGAAATTCAAATTACACGTAATGACTACAAGAAGGTTAAGTAAACATTGGAATCTTTATTAAGGGACACATTTGATTTTATGTTAGTTGAGGTTCTTATTCCAGGCTGAATGATTTTCTGTATGTTCTGGGTCCAGTGCAAGACTTTCTGTGGACTACTAGAGTTTGTGTTACAAGGGTAAGATTATATGACTCTCATGATCCCTTCTAGCCTTTAAAAGTATGCAGTTTATATATAATGCATACTGCAAATATATAATGTTCATGTCTTTAGCTTAGTACTGGTGCTATTTAGTTATGGCTACAAGCTTCTAGCCATTGTAGAGCTGCAACTTTTAATTGATACTGCAAATAATATATCAACTCTAGTCCAACCTTCACAATAACCCTTATATTTTGTAGACTCATTAGCCCAGTAAATGTACTTAAAAAGGCAGTAAGATTTGTTGGTTATTAATGGTTGCTCTGAATTCAACTCTCTAATAGCTCTTAGCAAAACTTGCATCTCTAAAATCTCTAAGTTTGTACCAGGACACCAACAGGAACAAACTAAAATGTTCCTCTGGAAACCAACACATACTGCCAAGGACAATAATTTAACTTCACATGTTGTCATGAGCAGAAGAGTAGGATTAGAGGAACCAGCTACCACCTAGCAGCTGAGGAGTTTGTCTTGGCGCAGGCAGAAGGATATGGCTTGCATCAGGTAAAATTCTAAGACAACGGCAGGCAGCAACTGGAAGAAAAGATGGAGTTTTAAGAGATTAGAGAGACACCTCAAAGAGAACATCCCTTTGTTAGGAATAGTACAAACAAGAAGGTCACTAGGATATCAACAGTTTTACTTACGACCTCAGGTTCATTTCCTTCACTAAAGCATATGTTTTTCCTTTCAGCACATTATCCAGATATTGAGCAAGATTGGGTCTAGATCATGTAAACATCTACGCAAGAGAGTTAGCTGTACTAGGAAGGAACACAGTGAAAGGAAATATTTGTCTTAATTTTACCTTTCTAATGCAGTTACGCTGCTTTAGAAGATTAATGAGTGAGGAAATTACAAAATGCTGATCACGTTGCTGCTAATTTTTCTTATATGTTCCATTACTAAGCAGCATCTCATTAAAACAACAGAACTGAATCAGACTCTGCCCGTGAGTTAGGATGGCTTAGCAACTACTCTAGTTATAAAATTAGAAAGAAGATTGCTTTGTTGCTGGATTTTAGGAAAATGAATTACATTCCTGGCATTTCTCTGTCTTAGAAGGAGTACAACAGAAAGTCACATTTTTCACTGTATTTCAGTTCATAAACACGTAGCACAAGAATAAATTTGTTAACTTGCTAAGTTTGTAAACTACCTCAGTTAAAACACTGAAGCTGTATTGATCCAAGCTGCTTTAGTTTTCCATTTCAGAATTACTGGTCTTTCAGTAAAGTTTAAAAATACAGCACGTTTTACAATAATTATTTATATATATTTCTCTGCTTAAATGTCATTGATAGGAATATTATCACCAGGTTAGCTTATTTTACAGAACGACATTAAAACTTAAGGCTTCTCATTTGCTTGAAAGGACTGTACTAGACAGTTCCAGAAATTACAGTGAAAAAGTTACACGATGATATACTTAAGTATACAGGAGATACATTGCAGGGGTTTACACTTCCGAGGAATAAAATAAATAAATAAATAAATCTCATCTTTTCTACCTCCCCTTTCCACACTCTAACATACCACTAGTAAATCCTGGGTGAAGTTCTATCTATTGAATAGACAGGCAAAACTATAACTGATTTCAAAAGGTCTTTGATTTATTCCTGACTTCACTGCCTACGCTGAAATAATTTTGTCTTCAAATTTATCAAATCCACATCAGACACAGCATAATGATTCAAAAGGATTAGATCACCACCTTAAAAAATTCGAATACAATGCTTAAAAGAGGGTGTCATTAAAATAATTCAGTGAAATTATGGGAATAGTAGCTTTAAAGCATGAGAGAAAGTAGGTCCTATAATATTACGGAGTTCTATTTTAAGTATTATATTTTCCTTTAGGCTTTTCATTCATTTGGAATTTTTAAATTTTCTAAAGTGCATCAGGCACTTCTCTAACCTTAAAAGTGCAGGATTACATTACTCTGGTTCATATTTGACTAAAGTGACAGATAATAGAAATGAGAACATTGTCAGAATGAGAATAGAAGTTCTTCACCTACAAATGCATTCAGTATTCACAATCTGAGTCATGAATTCTAGGAAAACAACATACTTTTTCTCTTCTAATCTTGCTTGGTATTAATTCCATTTTACTTAAGTACAAAATAATTAATTACCAAAAGGGAACAAATACAAACTGTTTATCAGCAGAAACAAAATATTCAAAGACTTCTTGATGTTCTTCCCACACTCTTCCCATAAAAGAAACCCCCGCAGAACTATGAACTGGATGTTAATACTTCTGTTTTCAGTTACCAATCAGAGTGCCATGAAGGAAAGAGAGGAAAAAATTCTCTTTTAGGTAGCTTATAGGTTGCTATTTCATATCTATGGCAGCTATGACACTAAAATTTCAGAAAGAATAATGGAAGTGAAATTTTAATTTTAAAACAAAATTTAAATACTCAGACAACTTTTCCATTTGCAATTCAACTGACTTTGAAATAAGTATGTCCTGTAGCTATATTGCTGGTACTAGTGCTTGGATTTCTAATGCTGGCAATTATAGGAAATATCACTTTTACCATCTGGCTCTTATGATTCTTCTAGCATAGTCTGTTTCACGTCAAAATACTATCAAAGTTTAACTTCTGTTCTATTGGCAACATATTTTTCCTTATGGTTGACTCTCTCATATTAAAACAAATTATAAAAAGTGGTTTTGTCTCCATTACTGAAATGGTTGCATAATCTCTTGGTACATCATCATCTGTTAAAAAGGTTTAAAACTCAACTAAAAGGTAAATCAAGTCTAGACAATGCAGCAACAACTGCTACACACGAACAAAAGGCAAAGTCAGGTTCAGCAAGAAATGAAAATGTTTACATTGTAATTGAATTTGCAATTATTTTCATTGGAATGCTTTCAGAAATAACATAGCAAACCAATAGTGAATAAAGCCATATGCAAGTGCACCTGCTAAATTATCAGAGCCAGTTCACTGTTTAAGTGAAAAGTAGTGAGATCAAATAAAAATAGCAATATATTCACAATTCTTTTTATTCCCTGTTACATGTCTCAAATGGCTAAACAGGAATCTCTTAATAAACAATTATGGAGGAAGACAGAAATCTAAATCTGCTTGTGTTACCAAAAGAAGACAGTTTTCTATTACCATATATTACAATGACACTTAAAAAGAACAACAGGGCTTCTCTATTATTGAAGGTTTTGTAGTTTTCTTTCTTTTTTACATAATCTCAGCAATTTGATACTTTGTTCAAAGTTTGTGAGAAGACTGCTATTTAACAATACCATAACCGTTTAGTTTCCCTCTTAGAAAAATGGAGATAATTTAAATATGAGGACACATAATACACTAGTTTTTCATGAAAATCAGTGCTATGATTCCAGAACCCTTCTTTTTAATTCTTTATTCATTCTTCTCTGCAAGGGTAGGAATCTGTGAGCAGAATAGGTTTAGCATAATCATGTCTAAGTTATGGCTTGTTCCCTGGGTGAATTGAAAAACATGAGCAGAGTTAGGCTGAGATAAGCATTGGGGCAGCTGATGAAAAGGCAATCTTCCCTTGACAAAATTACTCCCTTTTATTAATAATATGTTTCACAGCTTATTTTCTGTTGGAAGTATTTGTAACATTTCATTTTAGGTTTTCAAAATATTTCAAAATGCTTTTTCAAAACCTTTCATTTTACCACATAACAACTATACAAAAATAAGCATGAAAGGAAAAATTTTACATTGTATAAACTGGAGAATGCAATAAACAAGAAGAAATGGCCTCAAGTTGCACCAGGGCAAGTTTACATTGGTTATTATGAAAAATTTCTTCACTGAAAGGTTCGTCAAACATTGGAACAGGCTGCCTAGAGAAATGGTTTAAATACCCTGGAGGTATTTAAAAGACACGGATGTGGTGCTGAGGGACATGGTTTAGTGCTAACTTGGCAGTGCTGGGTTAAAAGTTGGACTTCATGATCTTAAAAGTTTCTTCCAACCAAAATGATTCTATGATTCTATGAAAAGCAAAAATACATAGGGCCATTATTTATAGCTAAAGAAATATTTCCACTTCCATTTTCAGGTGTTCTATAATATTCCTCAAAAAAGCTAGGAGTTAATTAGCAATAAGTTTTGCATTACAAACTCCCCATTTTCTATCTTATTGTATATAGCTTATTCTTGTAGTTAAAAAACAGTAGCACAGAGAGTACCCACAACATTTTATTTCATGTATCTAACTGAGGGATATAACGGAGCAATGTAAGGTACCAGTATAGCCCCTGGGTCTTCCAGTGAGCAATACAGAGTATCTAAGGGTGGAGGTACCAGACACTTTGGCTCTCACAGCAAAGGAGTTTTGAAGCTCTCCTACCCCTTCCTCTCCAGCTGTGTGTTGCTGGGGTTGTCTCCACGCAGCTGTACTTACACAACAGAGCCATCATGACAATATTTCAAACCAGACCACTGAAATGATTAAAGAACTCTTCCCCCTGACTCCCCCATCGTGTTTTTGTAGAGGGCTGCTTTAACCCAGATCATTGCAGTGCTTTGGTTTGCAGCCTGGTCTCTTGATGCAGCTGACAGGACAACAAATTTATGCACAGGAAAAAGCTGGCTAAGGTGGGATGGGGCAGATGAGCCCTCAGCTGGCTTTATTACTACTGCCAGCATCAAGTAATTACCTGTGAGGTTAGCATCTTACCTTTCTCCAGCTGTGTAGGAAGATTGCATGTCTATCCTGGGCTTCAGCGTCAGACATATTTAAAATGAGGTGTAGTGGTTTTGACTACCTAATTCATTATGCTTATACTCAGGAAGTTTGCGTGACATTTAAACCCAGGGAAACTAACCTCTCCTTGATAGCACTGGTCCCTTACAACTTTTGAGTATTGCTAGCCAGGGCTTTTGATGGGTTTCCATTAAAACAGAATGCATGAAATTTTTGCTCTATTTTCATATGCATTTTTTGATCTGTTAAAAACAGAACTTCTGCAAAAATAGCTGCCCTCCTTCCCTCACCGACCACCACCCCCCCC
>VYZM01020708.1:163463-226890 GCA_013398915.1 Dromas ardeola | reverse complement strand
CCCCTCCCCCCACCCCGCCCCCAGCTGTGTTCCCTGCCCCATAAAATAAATGAGGATCAAACACTATTCCCTTTTTGTCAGTGCACAGTCAGTTTTCTAGTAAAAATAAAGATGAGAGGTTATTTCTTCTGACGACGTAAAAAGCCAAGCACATTCCAGGTACTCACTGGTCCAGAAATAAGAACTATGTCTTATCACCTACCTCCATTTATACAAACAAAGTATTTTTTTACACACCGTTACTGAAAAAGCTATGAAGCATGACACCACACTTTTAAGTGACCTCAATGACCTTAAAGAACACAGACATTTTATAAAGTGTTTTTAAACAGGTGTGTAATAAACATTTGCAAAAACAAAGGCACAGTTATTTCTCTGATGGCTTTGTTAAATGAACACCAATACGACAATCTTAATACTATCTTATGCTACCTCTTAAATTCCTCTTTCTAAAAAAGAAAAAAAATTACCTTGAATTTCCAATTTATCTGTCCAATATTACATAAAGACTTCATCAGTCTTTAGTTCTTGTTCACACACATCAAGGTAAAAAGACCGAAACTTTAACATCAAAGATATTCGAAAACTTGCTAGTTGCAAAAATTACCTAGTGAGAGCTTTGAAAACATCAATGCATCTGTCTTCCACTGATTTCAATAGGTTTTGCAGGAATAAGCACTTTTTGAAGTTTCAGGAATTGACTAACTCAGACTGTAGGTGTCTGTGGGTCTCTATTGATAAAGAACTTTGTCTCCTGGGGTACTAGTTACTTCCGAAAAATAGGCATAGGGTATTTTCAGAATTTTGAACCACATGTCCAGCTGAGATTCAGACTTTTTTTAGTATAACTCGATATTCCTAAGATATCATAAATCATTTATTGAGCTATTTATTGTTTTAGCTTTTCTATGCATCAAATGCAAGAAGCAGTCTGGCAATGACATTACTGCTTTAAAATGCTGTGCCATTTCTTCCACTTGACAAATGGACCAAGACGACAGCTAAGGGGAACATTTTATTTTAAACCTAGATTTATACCTTACTAAAAAACAGAACATACAGAAAAGCGGAACATACAGGAGGGTTTACTTGAACTACATTGCAAAAAACCTCAGTGTTTTCAAAGTAGCACTTGTATAACAATTTTGTAGACCGCACTTGGGGAAATGAACTAGTTATGCTTTTTGAAGTTGCTTTTCTTTCCCCTGTCAGGTGTACTTGAAGATAGATACAATTGCTTGCATGCAATAACTACAGAGAAGCAGAACACATTTAATAAAATGTAATATAAAGTGGACAGGAATCCAGAAAACATGTTTTGGTTTTACTTTTACTTTGTTTTCTTATTTACTTGAGCTAAATAAGTAATTTTCTTTTAAATGTTAATATGATATGTAACAGACATGATAGCGCTAATTTCATGACCTGATATTTTATCTGCTGATAGACTAAAAGTGAAAGATAGTTTCAAATACTCTGGTTTACACAGTCTAGTAAAAGCAACATTTGCTGTTAATGAGTCACTTTGCTATCTAAAATATAATGAAACGCAGAGCTACCAGAGCAATGATATCCCTGCTGCAGCTTTCATCTACACAGTATTAGTATGAACAGCAGCATATACATATACCTTTAAGACAGAGTATCATTAAGAGAGGAAACAAAAGTGAAAAATCACACATCAAAAGTAGTGCTTCCATGTATGGAAGCAAGCAATGCTGAAAATGCCAGCAACTTATTCACATTATTAAATTTGTACATGAATTTTGTGCTTTGTCTTATAAACTTACAGATCAAAAACCTCAAATGTTTTGGTTTATAACCCTATCAAATGAATTACTAAATAAGTCAAAGATCTCAACAGTTTTTGGTAGTAATTCACATCCCAAATCTCTGGCACTTTCAAATTGCAAATCCTTGTACCTCAATTAAAAATCAAACAAGCAAGCAAGGAAGAAAACAAACAAACAAAATCAAACAAACAAGAACAACCAAAAAGAAAAAAAAAAGAAAAAAAAAACTAAAAAAACCCCAAACAACAACAACAACAACCAAACAGATTTGAGGACTTTGCAGAGTTCTTGATAGCTCTTGAAGACAACCACAGGTAAAATATATTTTGTGTGCATAACTGTGGCTCCTAAATGAATTCAGAATACTTCAATTCAAATTAATTTTCAGTTGAATTAGTGAATTGATTTACAATTATGGTATTAGAAAAAGAATGGAAAGAAGGAAACTGGTTTCCACAACAACCACTTCCACTGACATTACCATGATCATCCAAATAGCAAAACAATATTTGTGACATTTATCTCTACTCAACACCTCTATGCAGGAGGAATAACAAGAGCACCTTTTGTACTCATGTATTCTCTCTTGTCTTAGCTGGACCCTAAATTCCAGTTACAAAAGGCCAAACTCCCAAGCACTGATTTATGGATAAAAAAATTATCCATCAAAATTTGATAGACATAAGCAAAATTGCCTTTTGCAGTTTTTCATAATTCAAACTTGTGAAGGAAATCACCAATCACAACAGTGAAGGATTCACAAGTAACTTCAAGACCCTTCCCTCAATATTTAGCACAAATAATGTTTAAAATAAATGGCATTAAAATAGCTTAATGTCTTCTTTGCAAGACTATAACCAGTTTTACAGCACTGAATTGAATAAATTTATTTCAATAAGAAAGATAAAGATCTGATATTAGGACACCTTTAACAGCACAGAAGGCAGTGTAGTGGGATATGCTGCCTGGAAACACCATGGCCTCCTTCTATGGAGGGCTCCTAGAAAAACCCCTCTCTTGAGTGGAAATATTTAATTGTGCCATGGGACAGCAGTATGAGCCAACAAATTCTCTTCCAGACCAGTGACTCCACCATAATGCTGTGAGCTAGTTAAATCCTGGGCAGATAGCTGCTCTGTGCAACCTCCAGCACATAGAAGTTCCCTACATGTTAATTACAGATTTGACAGAGAAATGAACTATGCTCAACCTTAACACACAAGGTTTTTATTTCTTTTGACCTCCCAATCATGTGCAATTGCAGAGTCTCTCATGAAAGTAGTGGAAACACTCAGTTATAGCAAGTGAAGGTCTGCCTCCCAGCCTACCTGAAGAAACAAAAACAGTACATAGAAATTTATCCTGTCTTTCCCTGGTTCACAACATAACTATGCAAAGCCCAACCTGCAAGCTGAAATTGACTGCAGGTCAATTAACACCTACAAGCTAATGAGATGTCTCTAAAGGAGGGGGACAGGGGAAAGGGGGGGACACAACCCCAACCAAAAAAGCCAGCCACACTGTGTCACTTCCAGATGACTCCATCCCTACAGCTCAGCTAAGCCACCCTTGCTGCGCTCTGTCCTCCAAAGTAAGTGGTAATAGTTTCCTTGCTCCTGAGACTACTAGGGATTATTATAACACTTCAGACTGGTCCTCTGCTCCTATGCTGGTTTTAGCAATAGCCCTTAAACCTTGCATTATAATCATGCATATATGGAATATGCTCTTTGAGCCTCCACAAGTGTAGAAGTCCATATTTTTCCTTTATACAAGCTCCAACTGATCCACTTCTCAGTGATGAGGCAGCTAAGTATGTTAGCTGAGTGAAGATGCAATTGAGTTGTGCTGGGATAATGGTCTGGTACCATCCCATAATTCCCGAGGGTTGCATATTCCAATGCTTCTGTTTACTCACTTCCCACTCTACTGCCTACACCTGAAGACACTTTCTAGTTCATACACAGTCAGCATTTAACCCTTCGTTCCATGCAGCATCCCTTCATTTTTCAAACAGCTCACTGCAATTCACTCATCCAAAGCCTGCCAAGCAGGCTGCCAGCTGAGCAGGGCTGCGCAGGAACAGGCTGGGTTTGCACGCTTAGTTAGAGCTTCCTTGTTACAGTCCAAGTGTTAGCCATAACTCACAGACTGTTCACACAGCCTTGGCTCTCAATCCAGCCCTCTGATAAGCAGGGCATCAGAAGTGAGTCAGCGGTCCTTGGGGAGGCTGAACTCCCTTTATGTGCTGTTCTTTGGATGGTGATTCACATCATCTGACATTTAATCACCGAGACCCATCTCTGCCCATGTGAGTGCTTCTCTTCCATTTCAGTGCAAAATCTAGAGATTAACCTGTCTGACCATGCAGTGGAAGAGAGCAGAGCCATGTAAGCACAAGAGGGAGCAGTTATAACTAAAATACCTTAAATACCTTCTAGTCTGAAACTGTCTCAGGAAAAAGAGTGAAAGTGGAGATGAAACAGAGTACTTAAAATCGTAAATAACATCTACCACATATTTAAAGTTGGCAGCCAAAACTCGCTGTTTAACTGCCACTGTACTAAAAGGTTTGACCTTTTATTTCACCATTACTTTCCCAGTAGGAACTTTATGTTTTTATGCTTTGACACACTTAGGACTGAAACAGCAACAGAAAAGATAAACAAATTACAAATAGGTCACAATGGACAAAGTACCCCAGACTGTAGTGTCCTGGATGGATGGGCTAACGGGAAGCTTGCATTCACTGTCTGAAAATCTATTTCAGGCTAAACCTGGAGAATCACTTATACAGCAGGGAAACGCTGGTTGCTCCAGTGTTGCCAGAGATACAGTTAAGTAGGAGCTATCATCTTCAATCTCTATCACAATAAAACTTGCAAGAAATATGGGAGGAATTTCCTGGTTTTAACCACCAAAAATTACTATTCTGGAGGGTGCTGCATGCAGTGAAATAACTTTATCTTTCATTATGAGGATATAAAAAAAAAAATTACAATGAAATACCTAGGCCAGCACAATCTATCATTCTCCACACAGTCTTCGCAACTCTGCTGCGCCAATCAGTTGCAGTTTCTACCACTGAATCTTTGCTCCTGGCAACCTGCATTATGTCGTCCTAATGCTGTATCTTTTGAAAAAGAGGAAATTTTTTCATGCTGTATTTGCGTGGCTGCTCCAGTTTATCTGTGGTGTGACGTTTGGGGAACAGCCGTGGTTCAGCTGTTAGCAGCTTTCTGCAGCATTCCCCACACTGTCCCCATTGATGATACATGCTGCTAAATTTGACTGCAGATAAACCTGAGATGTGTAAAGAGACTTTTTGGTGGGGGAAATGGCTCTATAGCTTCAAGCAGAGTGTGGATGGACCTGCTAGCAGTTCCATTAGTATTTATTTCACCTAAAGAAAAGCAGACCTCCTTTATTCAGGCAGGTAAACACCAGACCTCTTTGGCAAGAATTATATCCAGCGCTTTACCAGAGTATCCTGTGGTGTTGATTTATCTGCCTTTGTGGTTGTTTGAGCTCCATCCAGAAGCTCTTGTGCCAAAAATCCCGCTACAAGTTTAATTTTCTGGTTCACTGAATGCCAACTATACCTAAGAGATGCTCATCCTGTCCAGGGTCCCATCCAGAGTCCCTGTAAAACATGCCATTAAAGGTTCAGATTCACTGTGGTGTTGCTATATATTCGAAACCAGTGAAAAGAAAACCTGTATTTTTGTACACATGGGACCACAGATTGACACTTCCATATTCACTCCTTTGTCTTTCATTAAACAGTTAACAACTGTAACAGTTGCCGAACTGCTGCTTTCACTACAGAGACCTGCAAAGCAGAAATGTAAAACTATCAACTCATATCAATACGGCCTGCAAGTAGTTTTATGGTTTTCTGTAGCTATTGAATCAGGTTGTATTAAAGCAATTAATTGATTAGAATTAGAAAGAAATTAACTATTAGAAATTCCTCAGAAATTTCTGTAATCACTGTTTTTATTTCCAATGCAACAGGAAAATATGAAGAAAATAAGGTATACGATGTGCTGAATTGAAAAGACAATTCTTTAAAGACCGCAAAAAAGAACATGCACACTTCATTTATGAAACACAACCAGTACATTTCTGATGCTTTGTTCTGGACTTTGAGCACTCACATACGTGCTTCTATTCTCTGATACAAATCTTTATAAGAATAGAATTTTAATCACACATCCTCAATATGATGCAGATCATGTCAACTTCATTACATCTCTGGTATGAGAATTGGCTGATTATCTGGTAACAAGTCTTCTTTCACACTTAAAAAAACACAATATGTTAATATAAGCCACATTTGCTTTCTGAACATTTCAGCTGTCTGGTGCGAGGGAAAGCCCTGGAAGAAGAGTCTGCATATCTCAAGAGACTCTACTTAGACAGGTTTTTTTGGTAGAAGTCTATTTTAGTAAAGTACATTGCTCATTATGGTGTTTCCAGATGTTCTCTTCTTCCTTGCCCACACTCCAAGTATTCTATATTCTCCTTGGTTTAGGACACTTCATGTTGTGTGTTCAGGGGCAGAGGGCATTTCTGACATAACGAGGGCCACACAGCTGATTAGCACACTTGCTGCTCTACACCCACGCTCTGCCAGGATCTGTCTGCTACATAACAGCCTGGAGTGCCTTGGAGCAGCAGGGAGCTGCCGGAGAGAAACCACAGAGAGGCCTCGTGGGTGGTCAAAAGAAAAAGATAACTTGAAATAGACAAGCGAGAAATATAGAGCAGTTCCAGTTCAGATTAAATTCCAATTTCCACCTAGTAAAAATGAAGTGTTATATGTAAAGGGACACACACCCTGTGGAGATCATTTCTGAAGTGCGTTAAATCTTCCCAGTAGATATAAACACCGAAATCTACAATCTTTTGTTCTATCACTACAGGCTCAGTAGATTTTAAAAGTGCAGATGACGAAGACAATAAACAGCACACTTTAGCTGCTGCTGTGGATGACAAACTGAATATGAGCTGGCAATGTGCAGCACAGAAGGCCAATCATGTCCTGGGCTGCATCAAAAGAAGCATGGCCAGCAGATCAAAGGAGTCCTCACCTGGAGTATTGTGTCCAGTTCTGGGGCCCCCAACATAATAAGAACATGGACCTGTTGGAGCAAGTCCAGAAGAGGCCATGAATATGATCAGAGGGCTGGAGCACCTCTCCTACGAAGACAGGCTGAGGGAGTTGAGGTTGTTCAGCCTGGAGAAGAGAAGGCTCCGGGGAGACCTTATAGTGGCCTTCCAGTACCTGAATGGGGCCTACAGGAGAGGTGTGGAGGGGGGTTGGAAGCAGATGATCTTTAAGGTCCATTCCAACCCAAACCATTCTATGATTCTAAATGGAGTTAAAGTGAATATGTTGAAATCCATCCACAGACTTACAACTTATTTGCAGTTCACATGGTATGAGCCATCTTTTCTGTCAAATATGCATATTATTGATCTGACTCACCACCACAGTAAAAGTTTTATATCCCATTCTGCCAAGTTAAAAGGTTGAAAGGCTCAAGTAAGAACATTTTGCTGCTGACTGTAGCCACAGTAATAAGTAATCAAAAATAATACTGAACATTGGAGACCCCAGTGAAAAATCTAAAATTCCATCAGGAAATGGATTTTTCATGAATATTTTTATAGCAAAGCTTCTGTTGATTTTGAATCAAGTAAGCAAAGAGTCACTATCCAAAAAAAGGTGTGCCATGTTCAATAGCTCTACTATGGAACAGGTGTAAAGGCAAGATACATAGACACAACCTGAAAGCATTTATAACAATGTCTCCTTTCTACTCATCCAGCTAATACAATTCTATCTACTACACACTGACAAATACACAACATAGACAACTGCAGAGGACATGAGAGCCCACCTGTAAGGCATGTCTCTAGTCCTAGCTCTTTCTTGAATCTACCAGTTGAGGAGTAGTGAAGAGACATGTACACCATAACAAAACTCAATACCAATGCATGTCATGATTTTGCAGATATAAATGGAAATTAGAAACTCATACCATATTTTCAGACATCTATGAATACTTGGAAGAATTGACTGAACTCTAAAGGAAATGTCAGTGCAAAGCAGAAACCATTTCCAACTGCTGCTTAAGGTTCCTTTCGAATTTGAATGTTTTCAAATCTGAGTAACACAGTGACACACAGAGGGAACAAATCCAACCAAAAGTGAATGAGAAAGGATAAACAAACCCATTTACAGCAAGATTGCTAATCTACGAAGCTCTGACATTGGTGACCTTCACCACCATGGCTAAGAGAAATCTTTCAGTGAATAGCAAATTTCAGTGACCAGCAAGACCTTCAGTAGGATCAAAATTATCTGTGAATTCATATCAAATTCAGCCAACAGTTTCAAGTTAAAGAAATAGGTGTTATCCTTTGATACTAGCAGAAACATAGATTATAGTGGTAAGATTACATAAAAGTCCCATAGCATTTAAATAGGTTACACCCACCTGTTAAAATTAAAAATTGTAATCATTAGCATTGCTTCTGTTCCTCAGTTAATGAGCTTTTCAGGGACTAGATAGGAAACATTATGTGTAACGATTTTCCATGATGTAGAAGGCTTAGAGACCTGCTATGACAGAGGGACCCTGGTGCTAGCCAGCTCTCCTCTCCATGCCCAGAAAATCACATAGAGTAAGAAGCAGGTCTGGTTGCCAGCTGCCTGCTTCCTCAGATATTAAACACTGCCTACTTGCTGCTGCTTCTTCAGTCACTTCACCTGGGAATACACTCAATAAAACATGATTTCTGACAGTCTGACAAAGTTAAACTGCCTCATGATCTGCTCTGAGACAGCACACAAGTAAATACAAACTTTGTCCTAAGACATTAAAATCACTTTAGACAGCAGCATATTACATTATTATTTCTGCCAAAGTCCAACTACATTGTTAATTGTCATAAAAATAATAGCATTTACAATCTTAAAGTTAAGTGATTTGCATAAAAATAGATTGAGAGTAACATCAACCTTGGTTACAACACTAAATGAGATGCTACAAAGAGACTATTTTGGCTTAAACCAGGAAAAGTGAAGGTTGGCACCTTAACTAGAAATGTAATCTCGTCTTCCCAGCTTCCTGGGGACACACAGAATCACAGCTGGCTTTCCTACCTGAACACAAAATACCGAGTTCATAACAGGAATTTTATCTCCTTGATTTGGGTTTGCATGGCAAGGTTCTGGTAGTTGGGGGTGCTACAGGGGTGTCTTCTGTGAGAAGATGGCAGAAGCTTCCCCTATGTCTGATAGAGTTAATGCCAGCCGGCTCTAAGATGGACCTGCCACTGGCCAAGACTGAGCCCATCAGCGATGGTGGTAGCGCCTCTGGGATAACATGTTTAAGAAGGGGGATAAACTGCTGCACAACGGCAGCCAGAGGAGAGAGGAGTGAGAATATGTGAGAGCAACAACTCTGCAGACACCAAGGTCAGTGAAGAAGGAGGGGAGGAGGTGTTCCAGGCGCTGGAGCAGAGATTCCCCTGCAGTCCGTGGTGAAGACCATGGTGAGGCAGGCTGTCCCTCTGCAGCCCATGGAAGTTAATGGTGCAGCAGATATTCACCTGCAGCCCGTGGAGGACCCCATGCTGGAGCAGGTCGATGCCCTGACGGAGGCTGTGACCCTGTGGGAAACACATGCTGGAGCAGGCTCCTGGCAGGACCTGTGGCCCCATGGAGAGAGGAGCCCTCACTGGAGCAGGTTTTCTGGCAGGACTCGGCTGGAGCAGTTCGTGAAGAACTGCAGCCCACAGGAAGGACTCACGTTGGAGAAGTTCATGGAGGACTGTCTCCCATGGGAGGGACCCCATGCTGGAGCGGGGGAAGAGCGTGAGGAGTCTTCCACCTGAGGAGGAAGGAGCGGCAGTGACGTGTGTTGGACTGACCATAACTCCCATTCCCCATTCCCCTGCACCACTCTGGGGTAGGAGGTAGAGAAACTTGGGAGTGAAGTTGAGCCTGGGCTGGGGGGCAGGTGTTTTATGACTTGGTTTTATTTCTCATTATCTTTCTGTGATTTGATGGATAAAAAACTAATTTCCCCAAGCCAAGTCTGCTTTGCCCATGGTAGTAATTGCTGAGTGATCTCCCCGGTCCTTATCTCTACCCATGACCTTTCATTATATTTTCTCTCTCCTGTCCAGCTGAGGAGGGGAGTGATAGAGCAGCTTTGGTGGGCACCAGGCATCCAGCCAGGGTCAACCCACCACACTCCTCATGACAGGAGATAATAGATGCAGTACTATTATAATGCTTTGTCACTTCAGCCACCAATTTCAGATCACAAGGCCATTCCTCTCTGCCTTGTGGAAGAGCTGTTTTTACTTCCACCTCCACTCTGCACTAAAAGCACAGAGAGTGACAGCCAGAGCTTTCTAAATTCCTTTTTCTTAAAGGAGAGGAAGGTGGGGGAGAAAAGTGGTTCCCCCTGCCACCTCCCCATAAAATAAGCTCTGAATTGGCTTTCTTACTTTTTTTTTTTTTCCCCCCAAGTTCTACTGGTGCTGCTTGAAACAATTTGGAGGGAAAATATTTTTTGAAAATGCCACCACTCCTGTAGCAAACAAATGGCTGATACACATGATAGAGCATTTCCAAAGGGCTACCAAGTGCATCAGACAAACTGGCACCTGCCTTGAGGCCTGCAGGACAGGAGTTCTGGTTATGCCTTTGTTCACCTATACACACATGGGGTTGCGTAAAGGCAGCTCCATCTGGTGTTAAAAGACTGACTCATTGCTGGCAGTGATTGTCAGAAATGGGTCCCCTCAAGCAGTACCTTTTTTCCTTGTCACTTCAGAAAGAAGGAAATGTGGTTTAACTAACAATTTAAGGAGCATAAAGTGCTTGCTGCTTGCAAAGGTATATTGAAAATCTTGTAAAAATTGTTGTAGTTGCTAGTATTGTCAAACTGTCTCAGAAAATGTTTGTTAATAAGGTAGAAAATTTGCAAACAAAACATATAATCCGAACAGTCCAGTGAAACACACTACATTGAGAAGCACATTTTATGTATTAATAGCCTCTTTAAACAGCCTTCCCCTGTCTCTTCCTTCATTCCCCAAGTCTCCCACACATTTCTAAGGGGGAGATGTAACAGTCATGGACAACTCTATACAAGCTGCTTGACTGACTTTGAAAGACACTGTGCTGAACAGCAGCAGCCATCAGGAGCGCGGGGCTCATCTAAACAAGAATGATGTGCCAAGAACCTAACACAGTAAGAGCCGCATGAAATTGGCGTGCTTATGTTTCAGCGACATGAACATGGCTGGGTTCAAAGACCATTTGAACGTGTGAATATCCCAGTTACATAGTTGAAGAGTCAGCACAGGACCAATACAGTAGCAGAAAAAAAAAGAAAAGGAATCAGATGGAGAATTGATAAGCAGGGATACACAGTGAAATTTGTGCAAGGCAATGTGGTAGAAGTTGAGGACTACTTGCTATTATTGCTTGTCTCAACTTGTTTTCTTATTATTTTTGTGCCATTTAAAAGGGACCTTGAAAAATAGCCCCAAAATGGCACTTGCAAGTATAAATTACACACTAACCCTCCAGATGTGAACACAGCACAGGTCAAAAATGCTATAAACCTAAAGAAATGTTAAGCGTATCCTAGTGAATCAACACCCAGCTTTGCAAATATCAGTGCTAACTGAAGGTGTTACCTGTCCCTCAGCTGTTTTTTTTACCATCCATCTAACACAACCTCCCAATGGCTTTGCCAGTGGAGGGAGTGTGTTATGACGCACGCTCACAATCCAGGCCAAATAAGATAACTCAAACCACCTTCATCAGGTGTTTAAATCTTGCCCAGCCGACTTTGCCTGAAGCAATACAAGGAACAGTCTTACGACCCCTTCTTTCAACAGCAGACTTTTGGGTCAGTACCAGAGACAAGACGATAAACAACACAGCAGGGCTGTCTTCAACTGGGCGTAGTGGGATCCAAGGGAGGGCATGTGTAGCCTTCTGCAGACCTCTCAGCCTATAGACAGAGCTGTGGTCTGTTCTGCCTCTGTATGTCACTTCACGCAGAGCATACTCTCTTCCTCACCTTAGGTTAGGTGCCAGGGATAGCTGCTGTAAGAGGCAGCTGAGCATTTCTGCAAGTTCTTTGAGTTTTTCTTCAAGAAATGTATTGAGGATTGGTATTAAATCCCGTATAAGAGAATAATCCTAAATGCATACCTATAGTTGGACTCAGGAGGAGCAGATCACTGCTCTTTATGAAAAAATTACAACTAAACAGTCCTCATTAGAGGCAGACACGAACTCTCGTCCCTTTATTTTGGTTATTTACTCCCATTCCTTGGAGTACATTTCTTTTTCCCTTAAAAACAGATCAGTTCACATGCAAAAAGGTGTTTATTAGGCTTTTAAGTGGATTTACATATAGAGATGTGGGATCTGTAAGCAACTATGTTTACAGAAATGAATACTACTATGAACAATGCATGTTACTTAACCTTCACATAACAAGAGAAAAAAAAATTAGAGGCTTTACCAAAAAAAAAAAAAAGAGAGAGAGATAAAATGCCATTAAACGAATAAAAATCCAGGCCCAAACAATGACATTAGCAGGGAGTCATCCTAACCACTGGTCAAACACTGTATTTTGTATAGAAAATATAGGGTCTGGTATACTTTTGTTCTTGTCTCTTTCTATCTAGAGAATAATAGCCAAGCGAGCCAAGCACAAACAGGAAATTATCCCTATGCAGCAATTAATTAATCAGACATTCACCAAAACTGCTAGCTAATTATCAGAAAGACCAAGTGAGAAAGCGAGTCTATTTCAATCATATGCCCTTCTGAGATGCATACAACATTAGGTACACTTAGAATTTTTTCCCCAAAATTTGAGCTCCCCCGTACGCGTACACAGAAATATTTCATCACAGTACACATTTATTAACAAAACAGAGAAGAACAAAGAGTCCAGGAATTCTCAAAGGAGCAAGTCTGGAATGAAAGCAAGAAAGCACACAACTCCTACTAGCTCTTCACCACCAGGGTTCTGCAACTGCTCAGCCTGGGTTGACACATTAGACCAGTTATGGATCTTTTCCAGGTTGGAAATGATCCAGGAGATTGGATTGTCTGCTCCTGTTCTTTATCCTTCTCTCTCTTTTTCCACTTATGGGGTGGGGGGTTTTGTTTTGTTGGGGGTTTTTTGGGGAGTGGAGATTTGGTTTGGGGTTGTTTTGTGTGTGGTTTGTTTTTCTGTTTTTATCTTGGCATGGAAAAACACACAGGATAAATAAACAGGAGGAAAAAGATTAAGTAGAAACCAGCAGATTTTCAGTTTCAGAAATTCAAGACTAATGATTGCATTTCTCCATATCCAGCCAAAAAAAAAAGAACATAAAAAGAAGATACTGAAATGTCTTCTAAGAACAATCCATTTTGAAGTTTTAAGTGAAAAAATTCCAGTCTTATCTGGGCAATTCTTACTATTCCGAAATACCAGAAAGGCTACTTTCAAATTTATCAGGTGGCCAGTTAATAAATCTGTGGCATTTTAAAAGATTTTCCTTCAAATTCAGCACTTCTTGTTTGAAAATATATGTTTGCCTATGAAACAGCTCATTTTTCCTTGTTTTAATGAGTTTGTGTCCAGCCAAAGCTCTTTTGTAAGCCATCACAACAACCCAAGTTATAAAAAGCTTAGCATATTGCAGTCATTAAGAGACATGTTTCATCCCAAACCCGCCAAAGAAGGAAGGAGCAAGTCTTCTTCCTGAGCACGAAAAAAGAGAAATCACAAATAACTTGCTGTCTGGTTCAGTAGGGCAGAGGAACATGAATGTACTTTACTCCAATTAAGACTCTTCTTGAAGGAATCAAATTTAAGAAAAGTAACATTTGTTTCAGCAAAGAGGAGAAATTCAGATGCCAGGCACCTGACTGCAAAAGAGTCATTCTAATTATTTTCTACATATGATGCTATGTTGTCACGGTTATAAATGATCAAAGATTACAAGTAGCCAGTTTTTCAACTGTTGCTTGTGGCTGCCATGTGATAGTTTGTCATCTTCAATCTTTTAGAAATCTCTTACTCATCCCGATGCCTGAATGGCTTTAAAATTATTAGGACAAGTTGCTCATAAATACGTGACAAGAATTAAAGCCGTAATTAAAGCACCATGGCAAAATGCATTTGTGTGTTTGCTTCTCATTCTCAACTTATTTTGAATTATTTAATACTATTTGTTTCAAAATACTGTTTAGTTTCAATTACTATGACCAGGAGAATCCATAAAAATATTGGTCAGGAGGAAAACATGGTAAACAAAAGTCATTTTACTGTCAATACCAAAACTTATTATTCTTTTGCAAGCTGTTTTCTAAGACAGGTGCTTCATCTGCAGCCAGACACTGACAGCAAAAGCTCAATCTGCAACCAGCTAGTCAGTGAGAAAATAACTTGGAAATGGTGTAGGACAACAGGTAACAAGACGGAATGTACTGTAATGGCTAAAGAACTGAAGCTGCATTTTCTAGGTCAATAGCATTTCTCTTCAAAGCTGCAGCCTTTTCTGATTTCAGACATCTTAGTGCTTTCTCCATTTTCTCAACAAAGATTGGCTGAAGGATAACTTCCTCACATCAAGGAGAAATGAGTCTGAATTGGTACCATTCTCTCCTTCACTGACTTTTCCAAAAAGTGAAATACTTCACATTGACTTACTTAAACAATTGCACAAGAAATCTAAAATGTTACCAATAACTTTCTAAACTCTATATGCTAGAATACACTTCTAATCCCCTGAAAATAATGTTTATTCTGCACTCTTTGTCACTTCTCTGAATGTTAGCTCCCTGGAAACCAATGTGCATTTTCCCCCTCCCTGAGTTCACCCGTTTCCCCCACACCATTACCTTTAAAACAACCACCCTTTTTCTGGTAAAAGTGAATACTGCAATTTCCAGAAAGCACAACAACGTCCAGCCATGAATTTTGGATGTTCCAACAACAAGCCAAAAGTCCTCTGGGGTTCTTCGGTCTTTTTCACAAAGTAGTTACTTATTTTAAAGACCATTAAGATTTTGGAGACATCTTCCAATACAAATGCAGGAAGTTCACCACAGAGACTGAATAAAGAAGATGTAATGACATGCTAACACGTTTTGATGGGGCAAGTTAACAAAAGGTCATTTTGACTGTTCTTATTGACCTGCCATGTAATTTGTTTTTAAAAAGGAATACACCCTTTGCAAATTTTATATCCTTATTTATTAACACTTCAAAATAGCTGTAGCCAAAATGAGCCTGCATTGCAGTTAAGTTTACAAAATTAAGAAGTCAGATGAGAGGTTTTGGTATTTCCCCACCAATACATTTTTTCCACCTACTTTGGAAATAAACAGCCCTGTTAATGATATTAACATAGAACACTTTCTTTAAATGTAGGAAAACATATGTGTTAATCAAAGGCAAAGAGCTGAAGAAAACAGCAAGTGATTGGTATATTTATGACAGTGAATATTCAGGAACAGTAGCACAGATTTGGTAAAAGTCAAGAGGGCACTTGACATTGCACACTTCCAATCAGTATTCATAGGCAATATTTAATACTCTTGATCTAATGGTTACAGAAACACTACAGTGCTTCAGGCATCAAACACTGAGCAAGCAAATAAGACCTGAAATCAACAGGCTTGCAAGCCCACACCTGAAGCATGAAAAAAAATAATGAAAAGAGAGGAAAAAAGGGGTGCAAGAAGAGATAGGAGTAAAGGTTTTAACAACTGTTGAAAGTCATCTCAATGACATTAAACATACTGAAGCACTGAACCAGACAAGTCCTGAATCAGCTTAGTTTAACCGAGTTATTTTATATTGCAGCAGAAAAGTCACAGATTACATAAATTTATTGATAACACATGTAAAGTCTAAAATAGAGGTACAGAAGAAATTTTCATATAAACTATAAAAACTTTTAGGAATAAAAGGGGCATTCACCTGCTTTTGTTATGTCACGCTGTTAGCAAAGCTAACTTTGCTACTGCAGAGATCTCTTAATGAAATGGGAAATGCCTGCAATTTCTTCCCACCTTGCTAGAGTGACTAGAACTGCAGAAAACTAAAAAAATCTCATTTCCTCAAATATAAAGCAATGCTATCTCCTACCAACACTTTGCTACCTTACCTGTACTTGTTTTTACCTTGGGACCCTTATGCTCCATTTTGTAGAAGTACAACAGCTGCTGTTTCAACACTCTGTAATGTCTAATAGCTTGTATCTCTTTCAGGTTGTTAGTTAAAGGAGCATGCAACATGTTGCGTTAGGCTGACATAAGACTGAAGGCATTACTGCAGGAACTTTATGTTTTTCAAGTAGTATCCTTCATTGTCTAAAGTAGAAGTATTGACTCCCAGGATTTCCTTCTTAGCATTTTGTTAGAACACTCAGTCAAATACATTCAACACTGAAAGTACATGAGGAGATGCCCAAAGAGTCGTGTGTTCTCCCCTACCGCTGAGAACACTTTTGTCTTCTCTACAGGAAAAAAACAGATGAATCCCCAGGTGGGAGAAACCATTTGGAGGTCTTCTTAATCCTCCACTATCAACAGCTATGGAAAAATAAAAGTATGGTCTTGACAGCACTTCCTTGGACAAGTATTAACAGCACAAAACCAGCCCAACCCTGGTTTGTCCACAAAATCACACAACTGTGGACTTAATGTGATCAATAAGAAAGTAGCTCCACTTAAGCAGCCTCTCAACAGCAAGGCAAAGACACAATGATAAAATAAAGTGGGGAAACAACAGCAGTTATTGCCACCACTGGAGTTCTCCTGTGGAGGAAAAAGGGATTTGATGCCACTGACTGAGTATTGCTTTTAAAGTACAGAAATACTACTTATGGAGGACTTAATTTAGCTTAGAAATAGATGCTTAACATTTATCTTCTTCTAGTTGAATGGTTCTCATGCAAATAGGCTTCCCACTCATTTGGGAGGTTTCCTGTTGGTTTCAGCAATTACTGAGCCACACCTGCTGGCACAGAGAAATCCTCACACCAGCCAGCAGCAAACTGGGACAGAGCCTGCGTCTGCGGCAGAAAACCATCATCACAAACCACAGCCATATGCAAGTTTCTTATTCCACATCCTCTCCCCCCAGGAAAACTATGCCCCACAGCTTTCTTTTTTGTGTGACAAATGTCAGGTTGTATAAAGAAGAGGAACATCAGTAGACTTAAACCTCTGATGCTGAGGCATTCATTAAAATTCAGGGCTGCGGTCCCTCATGCATACCATGACATTAGCTAGCAGCTGCCTGAGGAAGGTTACCAAATTCACATGCAGCAGAAATTAAACAAGAAGTCTCAGAAAACAAGCCATGATTTTAATTTAGCTTAATGCTCCTTCAAAAGTACAATAGCAAATATTTCCTTTAAATAACAATTTAGTAAAAGTATGTAAATGTCATAAATACTAAACCAGCTTGGATGTATAAAGTGATAGCAAGACAGCTAAAAGCAAATCAATATTAAATGTTAGTATGTGGCCAGCAGGTCGAGGGAAGTGATTCTCTCCCTCTACTCCGCTCTGGTGAGACCCCACCTGGAGTACTGCGTCCAGCTCTGGAGTCCCCAACATAAGAAGGACATGGACCTGTTGGAGCGAGTCCAGAGGAGGGCCACAAAAATGATCAGAGAGCTGGTGCACCTCCCCTGTGAGGACAGGCTGAGAGAGCTGGGGTTGTTCAGCCTGGAGAAGAGAAGGCTCTGGGGAGACCAGTACCTAAAGGAGGCCTATAGGAGAGGTGGAGAGGGACCCTTTATGAGAGAGTGTAGTGATAGGATGAGGTGTAACACTTTTAAACTGAAAGAGGGGAGATTTATGTTAGGTATTAGGAAGAAATTCTTTACTGTGAGGGTGGTGAGGCACTGGAACATGTTTCCCAGAGAAGTTGTGGATGCCCCATCCCCAGAAGTGTTCAAGGCCAGGCTGGATGGGGCTTTGAGCAGCCTGGTCTAGTGGGAGGTGTCCCTGCCCATGGCAGGGGCTTGGAACTAGATGACTTTTAAGGTCCCTTCCAACCCAAACCATTCTATGATCCTATGATTTTATGTGTAAATATACTAGTTGCACTCCTACCTCTTTCTTCCTTTTGCGATTATACTGTCATTCTGTTTTGGGGATGAGGGGGATCTGTTTTTTTTAAGTGCCTAACTAGATGGATAAATATTGGTCAAATAATAAGACAATTTTGTTATTTATTACTTGGCTTTAGGGTCTAATTCTGCATAGATTTTCACATCCTTTCCACCATCAAATAAAAGCTGTTTGGTGGCCCCTGAGAAACGCCTAGAATACCTTAACCAGCTCCTCATGCTCCGGTTTTATAGTTGAAACAAACTAGCTAGAAGGCACAAAGACCAACTGATTTTCATGCAAGAGCAGTGAAGACAAAGGGCTGAACTCCAACCAAATTACAAACCCCTTTAAAATCTGTTTCTTGACAAAGACTCTGGGGGGTGGGGGAAGACTGGCAGGCAGGCAGACTGACTTAAAAGCAACATAAAAAAAGAGAACTTGGAAATTAGGCACTGAAGGCTTACACTTCCTTATGAGGTTAGCCATCTGAATTCTTTGTTAAAGTTGATCATCAAAATCCCCAATTTAAATATCACGTTTACACAAAGGGCAGGCATACTTATCACAAAGCCTAGATACTCGACGCTACTTGTCGAGACAAATCAAGCAGTTACGAAGATATAGAAAGGTATATGAGTAATGAGAATATGCACAGTTATACTACATACATGGATTTTAAGACCAATTTTTAAGCCAACTACTAACAAATTTGTAAGGAAAAAACCAGACCTGTGGGTATTCATTACAAGGACTCCTGCCTTTAGCAGGAATTTTGTTGGCTTTCAAGTAAATATGCCCACAAATATGACATTATAAGAATTAGTTTAGGACACATGTAAAACGAATACACTGTGTTCCATTAATGAGATGCCACAGGCATACTGCTATGGCAGTGTGTCTCAGCAATTGCTGTTATTGTACCTGCTTGGAACACAGATTATTTCATCAATCTGTTAATCCAAAGTCCATTTTGGTTGTTTTCTTGCAAGTCTTGTGAAGAAATTTGTATAATAAATCTCAAAACCGTACATGTTTAATTGTATTCTAAATACAAGTGCTGAAAAAGTAGCATGAACCCAGATACCAGATAAGAGGCAGCATGAAAATCCGTATTTTAATAGGTATAGTATAACAAGTAACTTTATTTTAATCCAGACGAAATAAAGACCTTGTTGTTCATATTCCATTCCAAACTCTAAACAAATGAAGCACCTTGGAATTTATTCTGCAACCCATGAAGTACTAACATAACTCATTACTATTTAAAATAAAGATTGATATTTGGTGATCATTTTTATTGGAAAAGCCTATGTTCTCCTGAGGATAATACCTTACTGAAACACACTATTAAGTGAAGGGATATTCACAACATTTAAAGGACTTCTTCATAGTGTCTGCAAAGCAACAATGTTTTACTTATGAAGAGTAAAGTATCAAGACTGGGGACTGGTTTTGTATTTAGAATTGGAAAAATCTACTCTTTTGTTATTTTCCTTGTTTGGGCATTTCTGGATTTAACCCAAAACAAAGCAGTTATTTGTAATTCAAACCACTAGTATAATTTGCAATGCATATCACCGTGCCAGAAACTGGGAGGCTATGTCAGAGAACAATGCTGTTCTATACATGCCCTCTTAGACTCTAAGCGTCCGCTTCAGGACATCATCAAATAGAGAATACAGCATTCAGTGTAGCTTTAGGGTGATCAAGACTTTTACCGTTAACAGGTACCATCACTGACACAGGAGAGAAGAGGGAAAGCACAAATAGGTAAAAAGTAATATAAAAAGGAAACAGCAGAAAAAAGTAATATTGACTATTTTTGTCCCTGGAGTTCTTAATAGATTCCACAAAAGCATCTTTCAGAATCAGTTGGACTAATCCAATTTTTTGCAGTGAGCTCAGAACTGAACATGTATAAAGAGCAGTGACCCATACACTTGCACCACTAAAACTGGAGAACATATAAGAAAGATTTTTCCTCCCTCAGAAGCTGACAGTATCATGAACTAAGTGAAAGCTCACAAAACATTTCAAGTTTGAAGCTGAAGTTTTTACATTTCTACCATAAAAAATATTCAACACAAACTGATACTCTAAACAGGGACTGTTTCAAAATATAACTTCATTATCCCAATTGGATTGTCTTCCACTTTATTACATGAACAAATGTTCATGTAATACATGTTTATTACATGAGTAAATTACAATGAACAAAGTACCTTAAATGGAACCATGTTTGCTTTTTTGCTCACTCCTTCGTAAACCATGAAATTAAGCTGTCAAACTTAATAGCAGAAGTAACAATCCTTCATCGAGCAGCAGAATGATGAAAGAGAAGCCCAAACAACGCAAGCAGGAATACACACTACAGATACATCCAGGAATAGTTTTGATTTGCCTATACTATGCTCTCTGTGTCTGTACCCATATAGGTATATCTCATGCTGGCCCTTTTATTTAACCCCTTGATCCCTCACAACCATTCACACTGGAACAGAAGTAATGCAGTCTTTAGTGACCAAGAAGTACCTAACAGAATTTTTTCACATCCTGGATACTCCTGTTCCCCTGACCTTTTATCCTCAGGACTATGCCAAGAGTTGTGTGAACCACAGGTGCATTGTGCCAAGGCAGAAAAGTAGAAGAAAAGCAATCACCTGGGAAGTTGCCCACAAGCCACCTGGTATCTCACTATATTTGGGTCAAGTCTGAAGTCATGAAAATACAAGAAGATGGCCACCCCAACTGAGAGAGTCCTTGTCCTACATGCCTTGTATTGAATGTAAGCTTTTTATATGCCTTGTATCGAATGTAAGTTTTTTCTGTAACCTGAACATGCTAATTCCACGGTGATTAACAACTCTTTAATTTGTTTTTCCTCTTCTTCTTAAAGAGTTGCTTGGACTTCATTTGTTCCTGTTGTTTTGCCCTCTTACCATTTTAATGTTCCAAAGCAAAACAATATTTCTTTCAGAGGAATAAGCAGCAGTAATAAGCTGTTTCATGAAAAGAACAGGATGTACACAAAAGAGAGTAGGTAAAAAACTACCTCCAAACAGCATTTCTTCAAAGTTTCTATATTCGGCTGCTGAATTGTGCAATTATGCAAGTCGCATAAATTCATCATCAGAAAAAAACTTCCATGCTGATCCTGTAATCTTGAGAGTAATAATTACTTGTTATATATGAAATTCACAAAGAGTTCAGCGTGATGCATGTAGCAGAGCGCTGAGCTGAGAGGTGTTGTTTAGTAACTTTGGTGTAACACAGAGGTGGTGGCTGGGAACCCAACACCAAGAGGAAAAACTTGTTCTGTTAGAAAAGTTTACTTACTCGTTAAATTCATTACTCTGATGGCTCTGAAGATGTATCTGACAAGTTGAGCAGCTGAAGATAATGTGTCTGGGACAAGGACTTTCCCCAGATGATCTTCTGTGTTATTCATTCAAAATCCAATATACACCAGCATCTTAGCAACTCAAATATTTAATGAAATCTGAGCTGAGACTTTTGGGAATTAAATAAGTTCACTTCCTCTGGCAGTTTATAAGCTTTTATTTTCTCTTAAAGAAAACGCACATGTCTTCCCTACACACATGATATGGTTAATACAACCCTACTTTTCAGTGTGAACTGATAATGAAATCCTTTGCTATGAAGTGTGTAATGAAAGTAGTACAATTCAAAATCATTCATCCAATTAAAACATTTTTAATAAAATATCTAGAGAATAATAACTCGATCTTCCCAACTAAATTGTTCATCAGTTTTTGTATTTAAGTGACTGCCCAATTTTAGACAAGTATCAGAATAGCTTTACTGTGTAGATTAAAAAAAAAAATAATCCCAGAAATAGGCAATGGGAAGAAGTACTTGGAATTGGAGTTTCTCAGCTCTGAATCAACATTTACGTTAATTCTCCCTCAAACTGGCTGACTTACAGAACTAGTATGCCGACAGCACACATTTTCAAAAATAACTGTTTGTACAAATGTGCTGAATTCAGAGAGGAAAATCACAAACAAAAATACAGCATAAAAAAAGCATAAATCTTCAAAATAAGTTAGCATAAGTGGGTAATTTGGGCTTTCCCAAAAATCACGAAAAATGAGAGGAAAAAATGAGAATTTGTGGGAATAAAAAAAGCTGTTTCACAACTTAATGTACTATGAAAAATATGACATAGGGAGAAGCTGCTATTCTACATGGTAAAAATGGTTTGCATTTTGAAATCAAAGCAGCATTATCGAAGAACCTAACGTCTTTATATTAGTGATAACACACACATGAATGCCTATGAGTTATCCATTTATCACCTCTTAGGTGATAAAACTTCCCAATGAAAGACAGCAACTGAAGATGGCTCATGAAACACACTAAAACATCCATTAATATAAGTATTGGCATATTTCATGTTGTATTTCTGACAGCTGCTGTGATTTGATCTATAGAGATACATATTGGTATACTGGATGAAAACAAAAGCCAGAGATGAAGTACAAAATACAGTCTTTATCAAGCTAAATTGAAAAGCAAACAGGATCCTGTACATTTTCTGAAGCATATGTCTCAGAGCTATTGCATGTCAACCAGTGAAACTGAGTACAGCTTTAACTTCTGTGTTATTTTCAGTATTCTAGGATTTCTTTTTGCCTTTTGAACCAAATTAATCTGGCGATCATTGACCTTTCCAATTTAACAGCCTTGAAAAACAAAGTTTTCAATTTATAAATTCAATTATTTAAGTTTCAGCTCTCTAATGAGGTTGCACTCTGAAGCATCCTTCTGGCCTCACATTGCGAAGAGTTGTACCTCAAGAGAGCACTACCTTGGAAAGATATATCACAAAACTTTACACTTCCCACATTTGCACTGAGCTGAAGAGTAATTTCTGAAAAAGCTTGCGTGGTCATACCAAACTGCTGGCATTTAATATCCAAGCAATCAGCATGCGGGTTTGATACCCCAAATGGTACTTCAGTAGGCAAAAATATTAACCTTAACACAGTACAAGTTGCATCTTATCTTCAGTTTAAGCAGCTGTGTGTAGCACACAGGACAGATGCATAATCCAGCAAAAACATATCTGCAACTATGTGTGGGTGCAATTTTATACTCCACATTTTTCCTAACTTCTAGAAATATTCTCTCCTCATTGCCTCAAAATCATTTCAATGCTATGTCCTGAGAGGAGGAAGGAAGAAAGGAGCCAGATACAGGTTTTAATTTAACTTTTGTCTCTTAGAATTTTTTTAAAAATGTCTTCTATTCCTTTGCTAATGACTGATTTTTATCTACTTTCTCTTCCGTCAATGATGATTCTTACAGTAGTTCCTTCTTTTAATAGTTCCTCCTTGTTTAATAAAAACACTAATGTGAAGGCGATAGACATAGACAATATTGCAGGCAAAAAAAGAAAAACAGCTGAAAATTTAGTAGTACAACAATGAAGCTTACACAAGGCAACACTTCAAGTATTAAGTAGTGGCAATGCTTAATATTCACTGCTCAATGCAAATTAATGAATTTGTATAAGGTTCCCTAGAAAATATGCAAACAAGAGAAGGCTGAGTTATATTAACATATGTGTTACAGTAAAGCAATATGTTATTAGCCTTGTATATCCACTGCCCCTGTAGTCCTAAATTCAAGTTGCAGAGAGTCTCTGCTCACTGAGCTGGTCAAAAATGTCAGAAAAATATTTATGCATACAGTGGAAATTGTGGGCTTACGCTGGAATATATCACAAGCAGCAAAGTAAAGGATTTGAGAAAGAAACATCCCATCCCAAGTTGTTATGGTAATTGAGCAATCAAAGAATTAAGATATATCTAGAATTGGTTGAGAAAAGGTAAATTTCCCAAAGCTTCTAATGTAACAAAATAATTTTTATTCAAATGAAGTATAAGCCTTTCCCCTCCCACCTTCCATGGAAAATAAAAAGAGAAAATGGTAAGATACAGGAAGGGATCAAGGGCACATTGGCATACATGCACACAGTACTGGGGGCGGGTGGGGATGGACAGACGGGTATTTAATATCACTTAATTATACTCCCAACAGCAAGTCCGACTTTGTTGTCTTCAGCAGGCAAGTCTCAACACTATCCTTTGCTGCTGCTGGTTTTGTACCGGCTTTGTAAACAATGAGGGTTAGGACGGATTCCTGCATTATCCAAGGCAGGGTACAGACAGGTTAGATAAAAATCAGTTTTAAGAACCTGTCAGACAGAAAGGAACAGTTATCCAAGAAAATGGGCAAGGGACAAAAGCCATGAACAGGTTTTTAATAGTTAAAATATTAAAAAATTGCAACTCAGATTTGAGACTGTTTTTCAATGGCATCCACACTTCATAGCCACAGATTTCTGTCCAGGGATTCTTACTGAGAGCAATTCTATGCCTGCATTATTGAAAATGTCATACTAATTTACTGTTAGAATGCCCCACACAGTGAAGTAGAAGTTAGGACACAGCAAGCATTTAAGAAAAAATGAGATCCACCCAAGGGATGGAGGGAGAGAGCTGATGGAAGTGCTCAGCAAGCCACTTTCTATCACTTATCGGGAGTCCTGGGTGACCAGGGAGGTCCCAGTTGACTGGAGGTTAGCAAATGTGACACCCATCTACAGGAAGAGCTAGAAAGAGGATCCAGGGAACTACACCCTGTCAGTCTGACCTCGGTCCTGGGAAAGATCATGGAGCAGATCACCCTGAGTGCCATCATATGCCACGTACAGGACAACCACGTGATCACGACAAGCCAGCATGCGTTTAGGAAAGGCAGGTCCTGCCTGACTAACCTGAGGTCCTCGTGTGACAAGGTGACCCGCTTAGTGGATGAGGTAAAGGCTGTGCACACTGTTTACCTGGACTTTAGTAAAGCCTTTGACACTGTTTCCCACAGCATCCTCCTGGAGAAACTGGCTGCTCATGGCCTGGGTGGGTGTAGTTTTCACTGGGTAAAAAATTGGCTGTATGGCCAGGCCCAAAGAGTTGTGGTGAATGCAATTAATTGGACAGTTACAAGTGGTGTTCACCACGGTCTGGTATGGGGACATGTTCTGTTTAATATCTTTATCAACGATACGGACTGGGGGATCGAGTGCACCCTCAGTAAGTTTGGAGATGACACCAAGTTGGGAAGGATGTGGATCTTCTTGAGGGTAGGAAAGATCTACAGAGGCATCTGGACAGGCTGGATCAACTGGCCAAGGCCAATGGTATGAAGTTCAACAAGGCCAAGTGCTGGGTTCTGCACTTGGGTCACAAAAACNGGGTCCTGCACTTGGGTCACAAAAACCCCATGCAGCACTACAGGCTTGGGGAAGAGTGGCTGGAAAGCTGCCTGGCAGAGAAGGACCTGGGGGTATTGGCTGACTGCCAGCTGAATATGACCCAGCAGTGTGCCCAGGTGGCCAAGGAGGCCAATAACATCCTGGCTTCTATCAGAAATATTGTGGCCAGCAGGACTAGGGAAGCGATCACTGCCTGTACTGGGCACTGGTGAGGTCTCACCTCGAATACTGTGTTCAGTTTTGGGCCCCTCACCACAATAAAGACATTTATGTGCTGTAGCGGGTCCAGAGAAGGGCAATGAAGCTGGTGAGGGGTCTAGAGAACAAGTCTTATGAGGAGCAGCTGAGGGAAATCGTGTTGTTTAGTCTGGAGAAAAGGAAGCAGAAGGGAGACCTTCTTGCTCTCTACAACTACCTGAAAGGAGGTTGTAGAGACGTGGGGGTTGGTCTCTTCTCCCAGGTAACAAGTGATAGGACAAAAAGAAAAAGCCTCAAGCTGCACTAGGTATTAGATTAGGTATAAGGAAAAATGTCTTCACCGAAAGGGTTGTCAAGCATTGGAACAGGCTGCCCAGGGAAGTGTTTGTGTCACCATCCTTGGAGGTATTTAAAAGACGGGTAGATGTGGCACTCAGGGACATGGTTCAGTGGTGGACTTGGCAGTCCTAGGTTAATGGTTGGGCTTGTTGATCTTAGAAGTCTTTTCCAACCTAAATTATTCTATGATTCTATATGGTCTAAGTATGGACATGAAAGCCAGGGTCTTTTTCTTTTGATTTCTATACCACCTCCAGAATGTCTGTGCAATTTATGTCCCAGAACTTATTAAACCTTGTTGATTTAAGGAAGTTACTGCAATACTGAATGCCAATAGCATGATATGCACAATTTTGCTACTAGTACCAGACACAGCAAATTTCTACAAGATGGAGACAATGGAGACTCAGTCCTACTGGCTGCCATTGGGATGGCCACAACACAGAAAAACAGAAAACCAGGAATCTATGAAACCAGGTTTGTTCTGCCTGGTCTGTAAGGACAGGAAGGGGTGGAGGCAGGAGAGAAGTAAAATTTTCCTGGAAGGGTTGAAGTCTGTACATTTAGGAAATAAAGAAGGGACCCAAAAAAATGGAGGATATAAAGAGGAAATTTCAGAGACTGAGGAGCTCAAAGAACACACCAAAGGAGACATGAAAATTTGAAAGGATCACGATTCAAAGTCCACAGGGCAAAGGGGAATAAGAACTAACTAGCTATGAGGAATGGTGGACATGTATGTTACTGCTTTACCCAGTCTAAAAATAATCTAAAATGTCTAAAATAAATGACTATTCTTCAGTACAAAGACTCAATTTGATTTAACAATCTTTTGTTCTTGGAAACCACATGCCAGAACAACCTCAGTACAACCTATCATAGAGGCATCTTTCATGAATAGCACAGCACTCACTGACACTGAGTCAGAAGGTCCTACTTCATGAAGGGATGTGACAGATGCTACTCACAGAAGACAAGAGGTCAGTGGCCACTGTGGATTTGATAGCTATGGGGCTGACCCAAAAAACAGAGGGAGTTTAAAAATCTGGGCATGTAGCATTCAGTCCAAACAGCAGGCTGTCAAAGTGCCATTGGGAGATTTTAAGCAGAGCAGCAAGAGAGCACAAATACTAGTATGATTTAGACGTGGTCTAACTGATAGCACATACGCCAAACCACCTTGCTCAAAAAAATATCATTCAGTTCAATCTTTCCCGTCATCAGTAAAGAAGAGCTGATGTTCGAGACCATGTGTTATCACCAGGTAAATAACCACTTCCACACCTACACATGGCTACCTGCTCAGACCTCAAACAGCCTGATACAGAGTAGAGGAAGGAGAAAGATTCTCCATATCACTGTGGCAGACAATATGTGGAAACTGGAGAGTACAAAATCTCCTATCCAGTTGCTGCAACTTGTCCACCCTGCAAAAGTCACTGTAAGCTTCAATTAATGCTTATAAGAGAGTTTGGAAATGGGAAGGGTTTTTTTTCCTTTGTTTTATTTTTTTAAATAACTTAAAAAAAAGTGCCAACAATGCCAACACTTACTCATCTTTTTTGAAAAAAATTATCAAATGGAAAATGAGAACTGATGAAATGCAAAGGAATCATGCAAATTCTGCATTGACAAATTACACATTTGATGGCATAGGCTAAGAAACCACCATTACTTATCAAGCTGATTTCAGGCTTGCACTGGAACTTTCAAGATTTCTCCTACAAAAAGAAAACTTGGATGGGAACTGCTTTCATGCTTCCTGAACTCCAAACAAACTTCTCTACTGCTGAAAGTCCCTTGTAATGCCTAGGAAGCAGATTCTATTTGTCACATAGTCTGAGAACAAGCATACTGTAGTGAATGAACTGTGCTAACATTCCCTTTCTGCCCAAAATGTAAAAGAAGATGACCTTAAGTCATAAAAAATAGGAGTGAAGATCACACACATAAACCAATCTGGATGAATTACCTGGACCTCTGCTAATGCTGTTGTATGTTACTGACCATGTGAAAACACGTTTGGACCTTTCTGCAAGAAAGCCTCCCTATAGGACAGAAAGTCTCAAAATAGACATCTGAAAGCTTCCAAACTGTTATTATTATCCACCCACCAAGTTAAATTACTAACAAAAGAAAAAAAAGATATAATACTCAGCAACATCCTAGGCAGTTTCCATAATTTTACATATCATGGGATGAATCTAGCTTTGTGAATAACTGTTGTCATGGCAGCAGTGTCACGGTCCCAAAGGCAAATAAATCCTCCTAACAATTTGTGACAAACCAGCCTAGCAAAGAGCAAAATAACTTCAATCTTGCTAAAGGATTATTGATTTATTATTTGAAGCTCAGCATTGGTTATTGAAAAATCACTACCATCTCTTTTTTGGATGTGTTTCCAAGAGCAGGATGGGAGATAGCTAAAGATTTTCTTTAGGGGAGATTTTCTTTCAGAATATGCAGTTTCTGCAAAATTAGACTTTCTGTTCCCACCCAGCACAAAATCCAACTTTATGTAAAAAAAAAAAAAAAAAGAAAAAAAAGCTGAAAATATGTATTTAGTTCTGGTTGTTTTGAACTAACATGGCATATTTTGAACAAGTGGAAAGAAGCAAAATGTTCTCTCTAAAACAGTTCAATATTAAACTGAATTTCTCATTCACTGGCTGCAGAAGGTGTTGCAGTGAAGGAGGTGGATAAGACAAACTTATACCAACTGTTTTTTCACATAAATAATTGACCTGTATGACTCCTACCCACGTGGAAACCACAGGCAGTTCAAGAAATCTCACACCTATTTCAGCATAGGGACACCCTGGAGTGCATTGGAAGTTAGGAGACCATTATGGGGAGGCACTGTCTGTGCTTGCTCTATTTCTACATCTTTCTCCGTCACTCTCACACCAAAATTGCAACAGGATACAGGGAAAGATGGGCCTTTGGCCTTTGCCACTACAGGCATTTCAATGAGATTTGGGCATCTTAATTGCTTACTGAAGTTATACTTCATTTTGCTAGATAGCCTGTCTGGGATGAATCAGGCTTCTCTGTTGGATGGTGTCTTCTGTGGTGCAACATAACCCTCTCTGACACTGACACAGTACGTTAAGGAATAGCCATCTCAAGGTAGAGGTCATGTAAAAATGCAATCTAATAACTGGAAACCCAAACAATAACTCAAACTGCCAGGAAAATCTGGTTTAATATGGAATTGGTGCAATATTGAAAACCTGAATTGTTCTGAAGCTGAAAGAGAGTGTTCCCAAATAATAAACATGTTGAATATTGGAATTCTCCGTAAAGTGGAAAGCCTTAATTTTCCCAGCTGCATCTCTAATTTAAGTTACTCTGATGATCTCTCATTCCCCTCAAAAGCTACACTGACTACCCAAAATGTTACATTTCTTTTGACAACTAAGAAAAGTTAGTTTCACTATAACCGAGGCTGATTACAGTTTTTAAAATGTTAAATGCCTATTAGTCAAAATTGAAAAAGAAATTATTTAACAGCGACTA
Organism: Dromas ardeola; assembly: GCA_013398915.1. Taxonomy (NCBI): domain Eukaryota; kingdom Metazoa; phylum Chordata; class Aves; order Charadriiformes; family Dromadidae; genus Dromas; species Dromas ardeola. The sequence continues at coordinate 197,561 of VYZM01020708.1, read as the reverse complement.
AGTATCAATATTATGCTTGCAAACAAATCCAAATAATTCTCTTTTCTAATTTATTGATTCACAACAATACAGGAACCTTTTATTCACTATACCATTGGATAATGTCTGATAATTTTCAAAATAATGCTTGCAGCATCATGCGACTAGTCTGGCTGGTCTTCTGGTTGAAGCTAAGGAAACATTTCCTCCCTTCAGATACAGATCTCCTGTGAAGATCTCTTCCTACCCTGCTCAAGCCCAGCTCTGCCACAGCTCCCCTCTTCCTTGGGTGACTCACTTACCCTCAGGCTACAAGCACTGCTGGCAAAAAGCTAAACCTAGCCCCAGCAACAATTCCATGAGATATACCCACCCCAGTTATCAGAATAGCTGATCTACAAAGCTAAATCAGAGATAAAAACTGATGGTTTAGACTTCTATTCCTTACTGGCAGAAAGGGAGATCTCTCATGGTTTAGCTGGAAGGCTCTCGCTGAGTAGGACTCATCCATGACCCTATTTAGGGCTCCATTTCACTCGATTCCCTGTTCTGATGACACAGTGTTGACGACGGAGGAGTGAACTTCCTTTTTTCTTGCCCAGCCCACGGGCAGAAACTGAACAATCTCTCACCAAGTCCCTCCAAGCTACATTAAACAGCGCTGCCCAACAGTGCCCTGACTTCCTCATGAGTAACTGGACTGCCCAAACCTCCGTGAGCCCTTCAAAACCTTACCACAGCTCATCACACCCTCCAGGTGAGATAGGCAAGGTGAAGCAAGCAGCATTTAAGAAGCAATCATTTTGAGAGTCTTAGCTTTGCTCCCATTTATCCGTGGCAGGTTTTTTGATTGATACCTGAGTCAGTGAACAAAATGTGCAATAGAGAAAGCAAACAGCTGTAGGGCACACTCAGGGGGGTTGAAAGAGAGAGCAGGGAGGGGAAAGGATTACAGAAACAGGAACCATCTCAGTTGCAGTGTGAGCTGAAAAAACATAGAAGCTACCAAAAGGAGGACATTTCCCACAGCAGAGTGAGCGTTGTGGGGAAAAGAGACAGATGCCTCGTGAGCAAGTGATAGCAATGGACTGTGAGACAAGATTAAGCAAACATGAAAGGGTCTGCTGTGGGCAAGAAAAGTTGCAGATGATAATTCTCAGCTAGTATTTTACAGAAAGTTTTGCATGCCTCATGTAGGGATGAGAATGCTTTTCCTCCACACAGGAAGAAGGAAATTCACTCTAACAGAATTTTGTAGAAGCTTCATCCCTCAGCAGGGCTGAAGCTGGCTTGTGAACTCCTACTTTCACTGTTTTCCAAGTACTTTATGAGCTGTCATACACTGAAATGCAGCATTTTATCCCAAGGTAGACATTTTCAGCCCCATGGAACAGACCCCAAGTCTCACAGGAAGGATCTGAGGAGGCTGGCAGCAGTGGTATGGCACAAGTTACTAGAAATTCAGGAAGTTTGGGCAGACATTAGAAAAGGGCCTGAAAGATTTCCTCCCAGGAGAGATAAGGAGGGGACAGAAAACAATGTAGTTAAAAAAACATAATTTAGACCTTGATAAAAGAATAAATGCATAAAGGAACTCAAGTAATGAGAAAGAATCAGCAGGAAGGGGAAGAATATTAAACTAACCAATCTGCACAAGTACAACTGAAGTGTCAGTACTTTTCGTTTGGTTTTCAATCCCTTTGTGACAAAGTTTCACTCTCAGCATCTTAAAATATGACAGTCTTGCCAGCCTAGACAATACATCAGCCTGACACGAAACATCCCTATATTTGTTTTTATCTATATCATGTTTTGGTAATTCAGTCTCTGGGGTACTATTCCTGATTGCCACCAAATTGTTGTCATCTGAAAAGGTTATTGAACTGTACCCTGCGTGTAACAGCAGCAGCTATACTTCACTGCGTATTATGAAGCTTAATGAGTATTCTTAATGAGCTTTCAAAGATCATCAAAACAAAGTAACTACCTCATCAGCACATAGGAAAAGTGAAATTAAAATAGGGAATCAGTATGTGTGGGGGTGACTGTTCATATGCATTAATTTCATCTGCCATTTCTCTGTGTGTTCCTTTCAGTTCTATAATGAAGCAATTTCAAACCAGACATTTAGGGTTACATCTGGAGCTACATTTTAAAACTACCAATTTAAAGTTCTAAAGAGCCATGTCCATAATTTCCAAATTCAATTAAATATGAGAAATATTTATAGATACAGTTATTACTTCTACCATTATACTATGGCAAATTGAATCATCTACTAGAGATACTGCAGCTGATCAAAAGAATTAGAATCAATCACTCAGAAATAAGGGAGTGAGAGACCTGCAGGCTTGGCATTTCAGCCTTGCAATATTATGGTAAGATGACTATATTTCTTCTAGAGTGTCATGACCTCTTAATATCATGACTATTAGAAAACATCCTGTCTAAAGGTCTTGATATTTTTCCCAGAATCTTCATATATCTACTCTCAGTTCCATTGTTACCATTCTTTTTTCCCCACGTTTCATGCTGTGTACTTCTACCAAGAGACTTCAATAGAAAAAAATTCCCAACTGGATGTTGTCGTGCCTCAGTTTCCTTGCGTCTGCAAAATGCGCCTCAAATCTTCAGCTCAGATGGTGAATTTCATTACAAACCCTTCCTATGGGCAACCCATTTACAAATTACCTCCACCCTTTTCTCTTGTGCGTGGGGTTAAGCCTTTTTTCTACTTTGGCACCAGGGTTCATAGTCATTCTTGGCTTTTCTTCTGCACTTCATCAAAATGCCTTAAGACCCCTGCCAGCCTTGTTTCTCAGCTTCTGGCTGTGTTTGCTGCTGTACAGAAGATTTCTTGGTTGTCCACGCAGCCTGTGGTTGTGCTTGTCTGACACAGATGCTTGGCTGCTTTGTGCAGAGGACACCCCACCTGGAGTCCTTGTAGGTCTCTGTCCAGACTGGATAAAACTGTTGGCAACACATCATACAACTGTATCAAAATCTGAAAATCTCTCTCTGAAGAGAAAAACGATGTTATTCTCATCACGGAAAGGACCTGGAGTGCAAACCTGAGGAGAATGCGGGGACAGCTGAAAACAGTTTTCATCCAGAGAACTATGAGCTACTACTGGGACGTTTCTCTAGGTACTATCTAAAGACAGCTAAATTTTTTCCAATGAGATATTTCATCAAAGAAAAATGGCTATGTGGAAATTTATTCGTTTCAAAGTAAGTTTGCTTCAAAAAGGCACTTACAGAGACAAAAAACATTTTGATATAGCTGAAGAATTGCTTTGACCTTTTTAAGAAAGGAACATTTCTATCTGCCATTTTAACAGGAGTCTTCATGTTTTAGTTTTAGGGAACACAGAATTACTGTCAAAATGGAAACAAAACATCTCATGTCAACTGAAATGAGTTTCCAAAGTTTGTTTCACGAAGAACACTGAAATGTATTGTTTTCATTAGATTTTGGGACAGATACAATTTTTTTTTCTAACTGTGGATTTGCAGATATAAACCAAGCTCCCACCCAGTTCAAGTCCTTATTGTGACAAAGTACACTGCTGAGGGAAGCTGCAAATATTATGCCCATACCAGTACACCAAGCATTAAGGATCTCCTTTTGGTCTCTAGGGAACAGAAAAGAAACCGATATCTAATGCTGCATTAGCAAGCAATGGCAGAAATTAGAAGAAAGGGTCCTAAATACTGCTACTCACTCGCATTCATTCCCAAAGACACCCGGGGCAGTCTGGCACAGGTCCGAGTGAAGACAGCAACGTAATACTTACTTAGAACACCTAAAACAACTCTGGCTTGTATGAGCTGCTGAAGCAAAATGCCACACAGTTTACTTACACATATACAAGACAATTGTTTTGCTTTCTCTTAGATTTCTTTACAGTGGCTCATTTTTGTGATATTTAGCATTTCTGGAGAATGCTGGTTTACTTGAATTTAACTCCTTGAAAAAAAACCAGATGGAAAAACCATGGGAGTATGTGAATTGAGTCTATGAAAAAGTGATGAATTCAAGTAACAATTCTCAGTAGTTTCTAACTACTTGTTCTCAAGACTGCATTTTCCAAGAAAGATTCCTGGAATTTGGGAGACAAAGTTGCTAGCTTATGCATATCTACTCCTAACAAGGCAATTGTTAAAGATTCTTAGCACATGAACAGTCTTGTCCTAAAGTAAAATAGTCTAATCTTGGTAAAACCTGTTCTGCCCTATTTTGCTGATAGGAAGAAAAGAGGCAGGGTCAGAGGAACAGAAAATTCCCAAAGGGAAAATAAAGAATCCAGCTAGCAAAAGTGTCTTTTAAAGGCTAAAATACTAAGAAACTCAGGAAGGTATAGAGACACATGATTCCTAGGAAGCAGGAGCTTTGATTCCCAGGAAAGCTGAAAGGAAGCTGTCACTCAGGAAGGACCCAAAGGAGCAGCCAGGAAAAACCTTAGTAGAGAGAACTCGCAAAAAAACATGGAGCCAAATTCCCAGGAACACCCAAGCATAGAGGAAACTGAGACCAGAAATGGCAAAGAAATGATTCACTGTGTTGCCCAGATCCTGTAGTCAAACTGAGCTTGTGTACACAGTGTTACAAAGCAATACCCAAAACAGGCTTATTGGTAAACATGCTGATTACAGCAGCACAAAACGAAGCCATGCTGGACCTCTATACCTATATAGACCACTGCCTATTGCTATGCATTCCCCGAAATTTCTAAAGCAAAGAGCACTTTCTTTATGAACACATGAGGATAAACTATATGCTACTTGCTTCCTATGATTTGTCCTTGGAAGGATAAAAAGAATGGCAACGTGGGACAGGGTAAATGGGAAACCAGGAATGTGTGCTCAAATCACTAAATGGTCTGGGAGATGTTCAGTATTTAAGGCTAAGCAGATCACAGTATGCTTCTACTTATTCCTTATGGACTCCTGTAAACATCTCTGTGTTGTTTCATCCTATTCCTGAATGCTTTTTCACAACAGTGCATCTACATAATTACTTTTTTCCTAAGTAAGACTCTGGAGGAATGATGGGCACCATTTGTACCATGAAGAGGTATAAATCACTCTATGTTAACTTCTCCCGCGCTCCCCATGGCAGCGGCTGTGCCAGCAGCTTTGACAACAGGTAGCTGGAATTGCTCTCAGGACAATGCCTAAGCTCATAAAATCCACCTGACACTTGCCAACAGGGGCATACTAATGTGCTATGGTGTCTCAGAGGCTCTCAATGTAGGGTCAGGTTGTCTCCTGCTGGCCTGGAATTCGTTAACCACATGATCACGCTTTGGAGAACTACAGTTTACTTTCCATGTCCATCACATGCCTCCTGTCATCATGGAAAAGGGAGGCGAGTGCTGCCCTTCTTGTCTGTTCTGAAGAAGGACATCAGCTGATGTTCTTCCCCAGAAAAGAAATAAACAGTAAAAAACAACCGTCAGAAGAGAGGACTGCAGGTCAGGACAATGCTGAAAACTGAAGTGTGGGAATATAGCAATGGGAATGCTGCACTCCCAAAGCTGCACAGTGAGGGGGAAGGAGGAACCTGAACAGCTGCTTTGCTTTAAGATATATATTTATATCATTTGTCAAACTTTGCAGGTCCTTACTACCCAGTAGATGCTGTGGGCGTGGGTAGAAGAATGTCATGACCATCTTCATGAATCTCATAACCTTCCAGAGAGATGGATAATGATGTTCTGAGAAAGGGGCTGCAGTTCTGCCTGAACTCAGCCTAATGGGGCAAGAACTAATCAGCTCACGCAGAGGGATCGAACAGTACAGACCTAGTAAAAATTTACCCAGGAACTGTTCTGCCACAGTGGAACAAAAGCCTCGGAAACTGACTGTAACAAAACCAAATGCAATTCTGCATTGAGAAAGACAGCAAAAAAACTTTTCTTCAGCCCCTTTAGAAAATGAAATTTGGTGCCTGCAGCTTCCACTGCAGGACTGCACCATGGCCATTCCAGGCTGAGAGAACACTGGGCTTGAAAGCCAGAAACTCACCAAAACTACAACCACATTGAAGTAGGAACTTTCATTACTGCATCCCTACACATATACTTGGGCCATGCCACTTCACATAAATCAGTTCAATTCAAAACAGAAACCTGTTTTTACCCACCAACATTGGATGGGGTTATATAGGTGTCAAAGGTGTTCACAATGGTACTTTTAAGTGTGACTACTAAACTTTGGCTTCCGAAAAGATGATATTTAAAGCAAAAAAAGAGTTTATACAAGTTCTTAAATGGGCAATGTGAGATATCATAATTTAAATTATGCTTCTATATCTGTACGTAAACATGTATACTGTCAGGGTTTCTGCTTTTTTTAAATGAGCTAATATGTTTCCCTTTACAAATCTTGTTCCAATTGAGCAACTTTCTTAGGGGATTTCCTTTTATGTACAGCTTCTAAATAAAGCAGTCTTCTATCCTGCATCTCCCTTGATTCTTATCGGATGTCTGCAAATGCCACGTACAGTCTGCACTGGACTTTCCAGACAGAAAAGTACAAAATCCCTAACCATGACGTATTTTAAGTCATAAGGATCAAAACTACTCTTAGGAGAGGTAGTAAAAGCAAATAAACATATTTATAACACCAGACTGACAAAGCATCTGAAATATTTTCCTGACCCATTTTAAGAGTGAATAAAGGACACTACTGACACAAGCAATGATGACATGAGAGAGAAAACTTGCCAGTATCTAAGATTAGAAATGCAGATTTTTACTTTTCTACATCTCTATGTTGCACCAGAAGATTGCATTTGCTCCTATTTCTTTATAATTTAAAACTGTTGTGCTCCTATGAGCATCAAGTTTGTATCACAGATTTATCTCTACCACTGTATGTCAACATAACCAGTCTCCTTTACTCCACCTTAACCTCTGGGTGTTGTCATATCACCATATGTCTCCTCTAGAGCAGACGGTAACTTTTTGGCTGCGCAACCAGTTCACTCCAGACTATACTTGGGAGCGAAGGGAAGACCTGAACTCTTGGTGTGGAGGAAGGGAGAGAAACCAGTGGACAACATCAAGAAGCCTAAAATATACAATCAGTGATTATTACATAAATTATTTTGTTAACTCAGGCAAATAATTTAACCATGATGTACCTCAAGTTGGCTTTCTTAACATAGGACTAATAAAATACACATATGGACAGGACATTTAAAGAAGATTAGTTGCTTGCAAGTCACAAGGCAAGCTTAAATCAAGGAAACCTTTTAAGCAAACGCTCTTATTTTTGTTGCTTATGTCATAAATATAGATGTCTTCTGTTCAAAAAGATTTAATTTTTCTTTAATTTAAATTTTTTCATGTTATTTTTCTTCTTAATAGCAGTTTCATTTTTAATTTTCTACTGACAATGTAAGATTATGCTTTGTTGGCTGGAAGATACATTCTATCAATTTGTGAGATTGGTCATACTTGGTTATAAACAGCCTGAGCATCTTCCCTGAAAAATAACAATTTTAAGTTACTGTGAGGCAAGGTATAAAATTGTAATTTTGCTGGCCGCATGTTAGAAACTATTTTCTTATTGATATTTGCACTCCATTTTAATATATGGCTAATGAATGTGAAGGATACCACATGAATGTAAATTAATATTTTTCAGATTTTCTAAGATTAAACTTGCAGATTGCCAAGTTTACTTGATCGGTTCTTATTCATGTCTGTTATACTAAAAAGTCAGTGAACAATGCCAACTAAACCAGACGCACTTGAAGATTCTTTATTAATAAGTTTCAGGAGTTTTCCCGTGAAAGACGCATAATAAAAACCTTGAACTGTCAGGAAGATAAATATCTTCAATTGAAGCGCACCTTTCCTACCAAGCTTCTTGCATGTCTTTTCCCAACATATATAGCCATTATGTCTGTTGTAATAAAAACACATTTAAAATTTAGCTAGGCATCTAACTGTGTAAACAGGCAACTAATAGGTTTTTTAAAGGAAACAGGAGCATAAATTCCCCACATACTTTTAGTCTTCAGATACCTTAAGGTGTTCAAAATATAGACTAACATTTTCTTATATAGGTGTCCATGGTCAGGGACTTGAAGTCATCCTTCAGTACTTAGCTAAAGCCAAGTTTAGAAAACCTCCCCAGCTGAGAAAATAAATCAACATGAAACATTACTGAACACAAACCCTTCTCTCTGAGAAGCTTTATATACCAGGCTCTCTTGTTTAACCCTAGATGGCACCATCTTGGCAGGCATCCCCACTCATAATAAAATTTCCTGGACGAAGGAAGCTAAACTAAGAAATGCGAAGTCAGAGAACATCAAAACATAAGTTTAAATATCTATACTGTACACAGCAACTCACAAGTTCTCACTGCTCAAAGCTCCTTATCCTCATTTTTAGTCAACAAAATACACAGCTATGTTTTAGTGCAAATGTCATCCCGTCTTTAAAAGTGTTGAAACTGGCAACTGAATTGCCTCCATTAGCTTATGAGTCATCTTTGATTTCTAGCTTGCAATTAGTTTGAGACTATTTTTATTTTCACTCTCTTCTTCCCCTAATGTTCTTATAATGAATTTGTCAAAAAAAGGAAAAACACCTCCACAAGTAAGCAAACAGATAAAGGCTTTTTTACATCAGGGGTATATTTAAAGGAGCTATTTCCTCTCAGCTTCATCATACCATACCTCTAGGCATGCTGCTTAAAGTCTGAATTGCATTTGCAGGCTCCTTTCTGCCCTCTGGGAAGTCATACTCAGTTTTCTTGCTTACTGACTGTTTTCTGATATTTTTTCCCATATTATTAACTTCTGCTTACAGATTAAGCATCCCTAGATTTCTTTATGCTATGTTTTTCATCTTCACAAATACTCTCATCCAATTTGAATGTATTGTATTGGATATTCCCTACTACCAGATTTACACTGTTACTTGCAAGATTTATTCAGGCCATGACTGACACATCCTTGTGGATCTTTCTGCAGCGCTACCTTGAACTTCTCACCTTTGGCAATTTACCACAATTACTTGTATACAGTCTTTAGAGACAGCATCAGAAGTCCCCATGCACATAGCTATAGCATATTTACAACATACATACAACACACAGTGCTGCTGTGTGTACTCACAGTAATCCCATTCTCTTCTCAGAAATAGACTGTTGCTTTCCTTTCTGCACCTATTGCCATTGTATCTGTGTTTTACAGAAGCCCGAAAACCACATTCAGCTGTCAGTCAACAGAAGAATCATCTCTTCATAATCACATTTCCATCATGCACAGTCAATTACTCTTTATCCCTGCAATACAGGATTTCCAAACACTGCCTAGCACATGGCCATCTCAATAAGCTGTTCTTCATTTTAAGGAGCTGACCTCACCACAGAATACATTTATTTCATTTTCCATCTTGTGGCATTAGCTGTTCACCCACTGGTAACATATCATACACTTTGTGTAGCTTTTACCCCACTCTTCAGCCTGTGGTATGAATGTTGCTTTCAAGGCCAGGTTCCAGCATGAAACAAGGAAATTTACTAAGGATGAATTTCATACATGTTTTATCAAAGAATGAGTTAGGTGTACAGTAACATTAAAATGTAAGTCTAAATACCCAGGCAGTCCTTGTAAAGAACGAGAAATTAGGGATGATTCTATCAAGTAAATTGAGTGCTTTTTCTCCTCAGTGCATTTTAAGTAGTGGAAGAAAACAATTAGTCATAAGAGCACTCAAGTGACTTTGGAAACTTCTTCATATGAAGTGAAGAAATCATGGATAGATGCAGAAACGTGTAGAATTCCCAGAGTGCCACAGTTCTTGGCAAACCCTTTTGCTTCAGCAGATGACCTCACTCAACCTCATTCAATGCATTTATCAGGACCTGCAAGACCTTGAGCCCTCTACCTGACAGGCAGCAAACCCTACTTGTTACAATTTAGAGGACAAACTCTCAGGAGGGGTACCCACAATCTCCACTGAGACCTGCATTTAACTCATTAAAATACTATGACGTTTTCTTACAAATAATCTAATTTTTGTTGCAATGATTAGCACCAAGTAACCTCACAAACCAGAACATCCTTCTCAAACAAGTTTCCCCCTAGACAAGGGCTCCTGTATTTTCCAGAAACAACCCACTAAAAGAAAAAGGCAAGTATAGTCTTCTCTCTCTCTCTCGTATATCTCTACCCAAAGCATCAATCTCAGTTAGTGAGAGGGTGTCTCAGCTGAACCCTGGGGAAAAGCAGAAAACTCTGCCTGACTTTCTTTCTTGAAGCAGACAAGAATAAAATGGCAAAAAAACGCCCCAATAAAACACAACCAGGGTCAACATTGTTATCTGTAGCCAAAAATCTTTAAGATATATTTATACATATTTACAAAATACTGAGAATTAATTCACAAGGACACCGTGTATATAAACTTAAAATTAATTTCTCCCCTGTTGGAATCTGCCACTGAAAGGAAAATTCTCCTATAATTCTCAGTTCTGCTAGACCCTTGTTCCATTTCTACAGGTGTTTTTGTGGCTAAATAAATACCAGCTGAGGTAGTTTCACACCTCAAGAGGATTCGTGGGAAGCAGTAAGAGTTGCAATGGAGCACAATACTACATAGCTCTTCATTGCATCCTGTAGGTTGTGACCCTTTAAAGAATTTAATAAAAATAGTTTGAGACATACCCTCTGGCACAGGCCAAAGCAGCATACTTCCCTGAATATTTAATGGTGAGGACTGGAAGGGATGAGGAAAGAAGAGGAAGAACGAATGCTTCCAATTACAATCACAGCCTTAAACATCAGTGCTGGTTTAATAGTGTTATCCTAGTCACACCGTTCAGAAAATTTACTTCAGTATTGCACTCCTTTCCTATCAAAAACCTTGTTATTAGGTGATGAGGTTAAATTTTGATTTCCCTTATGGTTCCAATCATTTGAGATCTGAAAAAATCCTCAAATATCTTTAAAACAAGGGTTTAAAAACCTTTGTCAAACACCATTGAAAAAAATGTAAGGAAATACTGGAGAGTGCAGCAGAAGGCCAGTAAGATGATGAACAGACTGCAGCATTCCACATAGGAGGAAAAGCTGAGAGGTGGGACAGTTCAGCCTGGAGAAGAGGCTTCTCCCAATGGTGCCCAGCGACAGGACCAGAGGCAATGGGCACAAACTGAAATACAAGTGGTTCCCTCTGAACATTAGGAAACACATTTTTAATGTGAGGGTGACTGAGCACTGGAACAGGTTGCACAGGGAGGTTGCAGAGTCTTCTTCCTTGGACGTACTCGGAAACCCTCTGGAGGTGGTCCTGTGAAACCTGTTCTTGGAGGCCCTGCCTGAGCAGGGGTGTTGCACAAGAAGACCTCCAGAGGTCCCTGCCAACTTCAACCATTCTGTGATCTCTGTGGCTTTCCCAATGGAGACCATGGGTGACTCCTTCTCCTGTGACAGCCATCAGAGGAGCTGAGTCAGAGTGCTCTGTTGGCACTGAGGAGGACACCAGGGTTCCTATACATTGCTGTGCTGCCCCATTGCCAGGCCCTTGTGCTAGCAGGCACCAAATTCTTACCATGGGACCTGGCCTGAGGTTAAACTATTCCCACAAGGTCATGAGAAGATGGTCAACATCCTCTGAAGCAGGGGCTTTCACCCTTTGGGATGTCTGCCATCCTCACTTGGATGGTACCTGGATGGCAGCCCCAGAAAACCTTTGTGGCATCTTTGGGGAGCATCTGTGATGGTGCCAGCCTCATTGCTCTTGAGTAGCCGCAGGCCCTGCCTGGCCACTTTTGGTCCAGAGTTCCAGCAGGCACGCACGCACCACGTGCCAGATGGGGCAGGACTGTGAATCTACACTGGGAGTGCTGCATTTGGGCACAGCCTTGTCTGGCTGGGGCTGCAGGTCCCGCACCGTGGCTGTCCCAAAGCTGTGGGCACAAGGAGGATGCTGGCACCCTTGGCACCACTGATGACCCCAGCCAGTTCTTCTGCCTTGCCTGACGGCCTCCTGCAGGTACCATGTGCTAGCTTGAGTATTGCTGGCTTTCTGGGGGGAGCAGAATTGCAGATGAGTGTCGAGGCAGCCATGCCTGGGGAGCATGGATGGGGAGCAGTGCAGCTCTGCTGCAACGGCCAGCACCAGCCAAGGGCAGCAGGCAGAATGGTGGGACACAGCAGCAGACATCCTGTGCTCCATCTGCCTATGCGAGGTGAAAAATGCAGCCTGTGTTGACATCCCCTGCCACAGCTTCTGCTTCGGCTGTATCCAGGGGTGGGCCACCACAAGAGCAGTGTCCTGCACACCTGTGACTACTAAGAGTATGCGGTCAGCTCGTCGACCCGTTGGCAGAGGACCATGGCCAGGGAGCGGGTGTGCAGCAGATTCCCACAATGACTCTATCACCTGTGATGGGGTCCCACCAACACCGCCCCACCACTGGGAGAAGGGGGCCTGTGGGGAGGGACCAAGTGGTATGGGGCGACGCAGCTCCTCCAACACCTCCACCTGACATGCTGCTGGGGAGAGCACCTGGCTATGCCATTTGTCCACCACACCAGTATGGTGGTGCTGCAGCCTCCACGTGTCAAGCATTCCGAGATAAGGTTCCAATAAACACTCAGATGCCTCCAAGCACCAGCGCAGGCCTGCCCAGGCTCTCTGACTGGCAGCCAGGCTGCAGGTCCTGGAGACCTGTTAGTCCAGGCACCATGATAGCCCTGTCCCTGCTGGGTCCTCCTGAGCAACCTGCTCTGCCTCACGTGCTCGGGTGAGGGGACAAGAACATCTGTAGAGAACTCTTCCAACATACTCCGTTCTGGGATTATTGTTTTAAAAATAAACTATTTCTAACTTGACAAAGCAGGTGCCAACAGTGGTCAGAAAGAATTTATTAAAAAAAAAGGGGCATTTGATCAAGCTGTCCCCAAGAGGTGATATATTTTCAAACAAGCCAGTGCCTTTGTATACCTTGGGCTTCAGCTGAACTGGAGCACTGGTCCCTACAGCAATTTTACGAAGGCGGAGAAAAGCAATCCTATTTATTCTCGTGAAGGCACCACGTTGAGTCCTCTGAGACAGGCTGGCAGGCAGAGAAGTGATATTACCAAGCCCTGTGCTTCCTCCCCCATTCAGTGGGACACATCCCATTCCCCCACCATGGGGCCTTCTCTGAGACAGTCCATGAGGAGCCTCACATGTGTCCATGAGCCCCTGAACAGCATCCCCTCGCAACGTTGGGGCACCCCTCAAATACTGTTGCCCCACATCATGCAAGGACTCCCCCAGCCCTGCAGGCAGTGAGCCCCTGCAACCTGCAAGGTACCCTGGCACCATTTCTGCAGCTAAGCCCCCTCAGCTCTGCAGAAAAGGCCCTGGGGTTCCTGGAGGCCACCCATCCCCTTGAACATGAGCCAGCAACATGGCCTCGCTGTAAAGGGGGCCCATGGACTGGAGCACACACCACAAGAGAAGGGCAGGCTGAGATCTAGGACTGTTCAGCCTGGAGAGGAGAAGGCTCAGGGGGATCTCATCAAGGTGTGCAAATACATGAAGGGAGGGTGCAAAGAGGACAGAGTCAGGCTTTTTCGAGTGACAGGACAAGAGGCAATGGGCACAAATTGGAAACACAGGTGGTTCTTCCTGAACACCAGGAAACACTTCGTTACTGCCAAGGGTGACTGTGCACAGGCACAGATGGCCCAGAGAGGTTGTGGAGGCTGTTCTACTGAGGAGAACATTAGCCATCTAAACACGAAAGCAATCCTATCTGTTATCGTGACAGCACTACAGCGAGCCCTCTGAGACACTTTGGCAGTGGTCTCACATAAAAGAAAAATGTCCTGCAAAACTCTCTGGCAAAACACAGCTGTGCCACAGACCGTGCCAAGTATTTATGGATTAACTCATAGGCTTTGGAGCAGTCTACCTGATGATATGAGGCATTCCTGCAGGACATTGATTTGCTCCCAACAATTGAGTTCTTTTCATAACAAAGGCAGCTGGAAAGATCATGGTGCTCAGTAAAGTTCTTTATTTGATTTTCTGTATTACTCTACGGCAAATTCTAAATGCCTGTAACTTTTAATGTAATCATATAAAGAATATTTTAATATATTTACATTATCTGCTACTGTACAAGAGATTTATTCCACGCATTCCTGCCTTTAGATCCCCACTCTTTTGCAAAGTCAAATATCTATACAAAGGGCATATTGAGATTAATCTGAAAGTTAGAAATGCCAACATCTGTGCAATACACAAACATTCAATAAAGGAAGAATAACGCAAGTAAAGAACAAACTAGGGCAGGCAGTACTCAAACTCCACCATAGGTAAATATCCAAGTATTTACCGCAGCATTCTTCTCAATATGGCAATATGTATTTTTACTATAGAAATACATACGAAGATCTGCAGAGCTTTTATCCTTTTGTCAACAAATAGCCAGTCTGCGCCTTCTACAGGTACGTGCTTTAATGAAAATAACCTTTAATCTACAAACTGTTTGTGGATAAACTTGGATACACGTTCTTTTTCTTTCCTGTTTGCCCCAGTTTTTACTGGCCCGAGCCAAGACCCCCTGTTATTTGTTGTAAATCACCTTGTTTATTTTGTAGACATAATGCTGTTCTCAGGACAGTGTGTTTGTGATAACTGGGTGAGCCCCAAGGCACTTCTGTTTTTTTCAAATTTACCTTTAAAAGAATTTCCGAACTTTCTTGTTTCCATAGCCTGAGAGCTTTTTGTGTTCCTTATGTGAAAGAGGGACAAGGACTTTAGAGGAAAATCATGTGGAAAATATTTTTCTACCAAAGAAGTCTATCTTGAGCAAACAGACTATGATAGGCACTTTCATATGTTGCTTGATTTAAATGGGAAAACCATTTTGATAATAGAAAATAGTGAACAAAAATAAATAAAGTATTCAGAAACATTATGGGAGCTACCTGACTGGATATGGCCCAGGGCAACCTGCTCTAGGCGACCCTGCTTTGAGCAAGGGGTTGGGCTAAATGCTGTCCAGTGGTGCTGCCCAGCCTCTACTACTCTGTGATTATCTCCATTGTAATTAAAAGAAAACAGAAGATTGCTAGGTACAGAATATGATTTATAAAAATTCCAGTTTTAAGTTGCACATGCAACTTTATAGTGTCATAAGCATTGGTCAGTTGTTCAACAAAATAGGTATTGTCTTAAGCAGCTGAAAGAGCTCTATCTATGCACTTTAAAACGTATCTTTCAGCAGCTCTGATGTGCACTTCAATAGGAAAATTCATTCCTGACTTTTCTTTGGAAAGGAGAGACTGGATCTAGGGAACTATCTTTGTCTTCATTTAACCAATCCATACAGTTTCCTTTCACCATCCACTCGGTATCAAAGCAGGAAACAGAAAGTATTATCTTAGATTTTTCTTAGTGGATTTTTAACAAAACTAATTCAAGTATCAAACTAGTGGCACTTAACATAGAATTTATATAACATAATAATTTACATAAAATTTTCAAAATTGTCTTAAAACATTTGCTGTGAGAAATTAAAGCCATAAACCTGAATTTAAAACTTCCATTTCCTCTGGAAAGCTTGTGCAAAGCTTTTAAAAATGCTTTTCAAAACACATCTGAGTTGGGAGAACCACGTTTTTATTTGAACTTGTCTAGCAAATCTTAAAAACAGCAGTTAGATTAAAAATAATAATAATTTGCTCTCTAACGCTTCTTTCTATTAATGGTAAAAAATTTCCTGCTGTACAGAATCTGCCCTGTACATATAAGCAACATATTTCCCAAGAAGCGGAATTAAAACCAGATGAATATGAAGCATAGGGGAATGCTAAGCCTGATTTGGAAAAAATCCTTTAGAAATTCAGGGTCCAGATGGTCAGCTGCATCTCAAGCCGGGCTAATGCTGGTACGCAGATAAGCTTTGTCAGACGACAACAAACACACTCCTGTTCTGGTTTAGGGGCAACTGTGTAAACCAGCTCCCAGCGGCAGGAGGAAGCAAGGCAGCAAATACTGACACAGCTGCCATAGTTCATCGCTGTGAATCTGGCCACCATCTACCATAGCCCCATCGTGTCTTTGAGCAGCACCAGGAGCTCCCCTTCCCCGCTGCTCTTTGAAGAGAACACCACTGTCTTGTCATCCTTAGGGATACAACCGCACAAGGCTCATGGGATATGAACTGCTAAGAACCCTCCAGCTACAACTCCTAGATAAAACTCCTTTACTCTTCTTCTCATGTGATCCTGTCTTCAGTTGCTGATAAATTTTGCCAAACTTCATTTGTTTGGAGTAAAATTTCCCTTAGCAGGTGTTTACCTCAAACTGAATTTTTGGGACACAGGTTAGCCACAGAATTCAGTGAATCCGAAAATGACAAAGAAAGGAAAATTTAGACCAATGAAGCACATCAGGGGTGTGTTTTCATCTGTCCCTGCAAATATTCCTAAATAATAAAACCTCTGAGAAGATGCGAAAAAAAAAATTCATCTGAAACATGTACAACAGGGACCAAGTTCTGTAGCTGGGTTTTCACAAGTCTTGGATTGACTGATCACATTCTATCCTGTCTCAAATCCTGCACGCTTCACATCTATGTTATGCTGGAGTACGTGGAGACAGAAAAGTATAAACAGTTGATATGTCTACAGCTGGAGAGTCATAGTGGACTGACATCCCAAATGCAGAGCAAGTACAGGTTTGCTTAACCACCACGACTGTTCTCACTATTATAAGACTGATTTTGATTTTATGTGAGGCTAAGCATAAGCAGACATGGCAATACATCAGGGAAGGAAAATATCTGGACATAAAAGGGCAAGACCGAGAGAGAGAGAGGTCAACAGGTTGGGAAAAACAGAGGAAAGTAAGTAGGAACAGGAGTCAACATGGCTAGTTAGATAGGAGAGGGGAAAAGCTACCAGAGACTGGCACAGAAAAATATAGGAAAGGCTGCCAAATGTGAGGACTAGATTAGTGTATAGGAAGAAAAGAGATATGGGGAGCCACAAAGACAGCTATAACCACCAAATTAGAATCATAGAATCTCAGAATGGTTTGGGTTGGAAGGGACCTCCAAAGGTCAACTAGTCCAACCCCCCTGCCATGGGCAGGGACACCTCCCACCGGACCAGGTTTCNGGGGGGGCCTCCACAGCTTCTGTGGGCAACCTCTTCCAGTGCCTCACAGTAAAGATTTTCTTCCTTATATCCAGTCTAAATCTACCCTCTTTCCATTTAAAACTATTGCCTCTTGTCCTGTCACTACAGGCCCTGCTAAAAAGTCTCCATCTTTCTTTTAAGCCACCTTTATATATTGAAACTCCACAATAAGGTCTACCCAGAGCCTTCTTTTCTCCAGGCTGAACAATAATGCCCTAGAAAACCTGAAAATGAACACAGAATCCCAGTGTCCCTAAAGGGGACTGTCCCGAGGCAGCAAATGCATCTGAAACCACTGCTCACATCCGTTCCCTTCCCCTTTCTGAATCATCTGCACAGGAGTAACTGACAGGGTCAGTCCTCAAATTTGCTACTGTTACACGTTTTCTGTGACCTCCATTTTGATTTCAAAGACCCAAATGAAAATCAGTGGTGACCAGCTGTGCAACATATGTCACAATCCAACACTGGTTTGTATTTCTACTTTCTTCAAATCTAGTGCCATTTAAAGTCTTGACATGGAACTGGTTTTGTTTAAATCTAGGGCTTTTAGAATTATCAAGTTAAAATGTAATTTTGTGAATGGATTAATATTATAAATGCTTTTAGCACTATACTGAGTTTAAAATAGGCTATTTGCATTTTGATGATTTATATGGGCTTATATAAGCTTTTTCACTGAATTTTATTAATAAGCATAATTGAATTCCAAAATTACTCTTTGACAGCTGATCACTTACAAATCTGAATCATGAGAAAATGAGTTTAAGCAGCAACTAGGGAAAAAAGAGGAATAATAATAAAACCAATAAATTACTATAAATTGTCATTCTATCATAATTACAGGACTTGCCTCTCAATTCAGCTGTCCTTTAATTCAGTCATTAATGAATATCTGATCATCACAGAGTATAGCACACTAAAATATTTAATGTGCGTGTGTCAGCAAGGCTTTACGCTTAAAGAGGCACATGTAAATTTCAATGTTCAATAGTGGCTTCAGGGTCTGATTTATTTCACCTGGTGATATATGGGGGGGCTGGGGGTGTATTTATATTTTCACAGCCTTTCTGTTCATGGATTAACTCTCTCAAGCAATATTATGGTGTTATTTCAGATTTCCTAAAGAATCATTGATCCAGATTTGGGAATTTTGATTTTATGCTCATATCAACCAATTTCCTGAAGCAGCATGATGACATTTTTTTCCCCACAGGAGAGGGCAACTTTATCCAAACTAAAGTATATGTGTAGCATTGGGTAGTCAGACATACGATGGTGTAAAGCAAGTCAGTAGAAAACTAAGCAAATACAAAGTGATTAAAAAAATCCCCACACGCTAAGCTTCCCATGGATTATCCCTGTGATGAACAGCAAAAAATACAGGCTTTCATATAAAAACAGTGCAAGCTAAAAAAGTGGGGGAAAGCTGCCTTTTTCAGACTTTTCACTGTAGGTCTCTGAAATGCATTACTAACAAAAGACAACAAGGGACTACGTTAGTGCCTAATTTCAAGCGGGTAATTCCACTGAATTCCATCAGCCTAACTTCTTGTATACTTTAAAATGTTTTGTATTGTTTCTTTGTGCTATCTTGATATATCATAAATGTAAACACCTCGGAGATCCCAGATGCATCTTCCCATGGCAACCCCCAATTCAGTGCTTTTAACTCAAAGTTTTCTTACTTCTTTCTGCATAAAACTCCCAGAGCACTTGTGAGCAATACAACTGAAGCAGGACGGGGGGGTCGATCTAGACCCACACCCCTGGGATCAGCTCAGGGTAGTTACAGACTGTGCCCAAAGCATACAAATCCCTGTACAAATGACACAGCGGGTGCCCCAAGCAGCGCATATCCTGCAGGAGATAAAGCACTTGCTCTGGGGAGAGGAATTTCTCTTACCTGTAGGGTTTTCTTCAGGGTGCTGCCCTTCATTAGGCAACTAGAGGGCTGTTGTGTTGGGGAGCACCTGCCTTCCCAAGCAAGCAAAGAGCAAACCAGGAAGCTGGTCAGCTGGTGTAGGAAGCAGGCTGAGAAGTTACCCAGACAAAAGACAACGTGGTAGCACAACGAGTAAACACTGCGGATAGATCTGTACTCCTGAAAGCCAAACAAAACGTGGCTGGGCTGCAAGCTTGAACCCTGGGCCACTGATCCCCCACAGGAACTACAAACATGTTTCTTGGCATGGTACCGGTGGTGCCAGCTAGCACGGGGGGACAACGCGTGGTAGCTGGCACCATCTTGAAGGGTAGCACATTGTGGGGGCCATTCCCAGTAGGAAGAACAGACAAGGCTTCACTACGTTTGTCTCCCTCCACCCTTCACTGTCCAAAGCTGGCTTTTTACCCCTTAAATACTCCCACTATGCCAGACTCGGAGCATACTGGACATATCCCATTTCATACTATGGAAATTTCACCTGCAGGAAATTTCCTGCAAGAAAGCATAATTTCAACAACATTTTAGATACTTTCCACCAGGGAGGTGGGGGGTGGAGAGATAAATAAATAAGTAGATGAAGCCTGAACTGGTTTAGGGCCATGGGACTCAGGGCTGCATAACATGGGTGGTTGCATAGCCTCAAGTTCACAGTGAACTAAATCCCTGCTTTATTAAGGATTCCAACACTGCAGTCTTGCAAACATCTGCCAGTTTGAAAAAAAAAAAAAAATATCCCAACAACACCACAGACTTTGCTTACCATCAGGAAAGCACAGTTATAACTTTTAGTGGTCAACTTGCAGCAAATTGTGATGAGGGAAGATCAGATTCCAGGGAGAATAAGTACAGAAGAAAATACGTGTATTTTTTCCAGAACAGGCTATCTTAACACTAATACAACACACATGGTAAATTGCTTAATATCTCTGAAAGTGGAAACTGCAATGAGCCATGAAAACCTTCTGAGGATGAAAAGCATCCTCAATGAAGAGAGGAATTTTTCAAGTAATGCTCCATATAGTTTAGACGGATCAAGTGTATCTAAAACCAGGGATTATATTAAAACCTTAGAATCTCAGCCAGGACTGAAAAGTATTTATAAAGATTTTACGACACATTAGTAACATACTTTGAAAGTGATATTTTGCTCTTAAGCTGCAATAAGACTTACTAAGAGATAGAATTACGAGTCAGTAGCTGAAGCTAGAGGAAATAATATCCAAAAGTAAGCTATTCTGCTTTCATTTAAACAGCATTTCAGAAAAATCAAGTCTTCAAGCCATAAAGCATTGCCTTCAAATCTCTCACTCCAATGCATTGCAAAAGTAGACTTTTCCTGGCTTTTCAACTAATGGCTTGTGAAAGGGTTATTTCATACCTTTTTCCATATTCTTTTCCCACCCTACCAAGTACGCCAACTGAACGCCCTACAGACAACTGACTTTTTTACCCTTCTACTATTGCTGTATTTTCCTGTTGCACTCCAAACCTGGACATATTACACGGATGTAGCTCTTTTCTGATGCCATATTTTTTGTGGATTCTAAATGTTATCTTTCACTATTTCTCTTGCACGGAAAATTTACTAGAAGACTGCCATTTGATCAGTCCATATTGCACTTTTTGGGGAATGCCAGCATTGTGACTATCTCTTCCCGTGGACTATCCTATACATCAGTATTCCCACAGCCAGGCACATGACAAGGCAATTCAATCTGAATGTTTGCATAAAGGGCCTCAGTGTTATTTCTGTGAGAAGGCTTCAGGAAATGGCTGTAATGACTGGGGTTTATGTTCTCAAACTTTGTTTTGTCATCAGGAGTATCTGGCTTCATCCAAAATAAACTTGAACAGATTATTCAGAGAAACAGATGTTTTTCAGAGAGATTTATGTTCAAATAAAAACCCCACAATGTCGATTAGCAGGGCATTAGGTAGGTGGTCCTATACCTTTTAGTTTTAATTAGATGCACAGCATATCAATAACTGGTCTTTTCGGGTCTCAGCTAATTGTTTCATTTACTGTGCACACACATGCTGTGCTATATGCACTATATGGGAATCTATTACAAAAAAAGGCTAGTGATTAACAGTTTCCCCTCTCTTCATCATTAAATATCTTGATGGGAAGAATCCATATGGGTATAACAGAGACAAATAGCAGATTTTATAACCCTGAAGTCCAAGGGTAGCACACTGCAAGAAATTTCATTTACCAAAAGGCTTTTTAGTGGTCAAAGATAGGTGGATGCACAAACACATTAGTGCCAGACACCACGTAGCACTACAAATGCCTGGGAAATCACAGATCTCACCATCTGTTTAAATGGATGAGCCACAGATGTTCAAACCTCAGTGTGAGCTGAGTCCAGAAGCTACATACAGTATTCAGATTCTGAAAAGTGTAAATATTAAAAATCCAGCCCTTGGTTTAATAAGGTGTGGTTTCAAGTATAATTTGCATTTTATAGTTTTTCTCTGTGTAAATGATGGCTTGTACACATAAATATCTACTCACCACAGTAATTTTATGTCAATATATGTATTACTGAAAGCAAAGAAAGCAGAAAACACATTCTTATACAAATACATCTTCTCTTCTATATCACTTTACTCATGAGGCAGGAAAGAAGAAGCAGAAAGACAGAAATCAGACTCCTTGGCTGTAAATTAATGAGACTACAACCCTTCACACCAATGCCCAGATCTCAAAAAGCTTAGGGAGGATGAGATCCTTAGATAATAGGATA
Organism: Dromas ardeola; assembly: GCA_013398915.1. Taxonomy (NCBI): domain Eukaryota; kingdom Metazoa; phylum Chordata; class Aves; order Charadriiformes; family Dromadidae; genus Dromas; species Dromas ardeola. The sequence continues at coordinate 175,711 of VYZM01020708.1, read as the reverse complement.
AAGAATAGACAGACTACATTTCAACTTTTTAACTATTAAATGTTGATTTAAAAAAAAAAAAAGTTTTTATCCAGATTGAATGAAATCTTATATTTAAAATTTAAAAACAGCAAGCAAAATCAGCATCACCAAAATTCGACTTTTAACCATGCATGTAAATATTTATACATGTACATCCACACTCTGTTTTGGGGGTATAACATATGAAAAACACCATTTTTTTAATGCTGTACAAATTACTACATTAGAGATCTTAATGATAAGTAATGGCATACGTTTTCAAAATTCTAAGATAGAATCAGAAAATTTTTTTATTTTTATTGCATTTGCAAAAAGATTGGACCCTAAGGAAAATGCAGCTATCACTGAAAACTGGTTGAGTCATGTATTGAAATTCAGCATAACAAGATCATCTGTATTCTTCTCCCCTACCAAGTCAGATATTTATGCACTGCAGTCAGCTGCAATTTTTTTTTCAACAGTAACCAGAAAGCTTAAGATATAGGAGAGCTGCCTGGGCTAACTACAACCACGGACAAACTTAGATTCAATTAATCATGTTTCATGACGTGCACATCCCTTATGTTCTCAAAATTCTGGGTTTCCAGTGAAACTGAGTATAAAACTGCTTTCAGCCTTTGCCAGCTCAGTTTACATAGCAAACAGAGTCCCTTTAGTCCATCTAGATCCTTTTCTGTCACAGGCCATAAAGCTACCTTCCGCCTTCTTCCATTTCAGCTCCTAACTTGCCCTCAGATAACTTCCAAACACACATCAAGCACACAAAAAAATTCGTCATACTCACCTTAAAAAAAAAGTATACACAACTAATTCCATATAGATAATACACAAAAAGCTGTTTCTCTCCCTTTATCATCTTGTCAAATGTATTACTGAACTGGAATAATTTCATTTTTCAGTCCTACAAATTATATACTTGCAGTCCTTACTTGAGAGCCTCCAAACATGAATATTCAAAAAAGTATTGGTCTGCATTGGTTTGGCAGAACTGGAGAGATGAGATCATACTTAAGATACGATGTCTTAAGAAAACTAACAGACTATCCACAGGCTGTAATTCAGATTCCAGGCTATAGCAAGGCTGAGCTTTGCTAGCTCTCAAAATCACCGTGACAGGTAAAACTTGATGACAAATTGTTTAATGCAAAGGACACCATCATTTCTCATACAGAGAACAGCAAGTTCTAGCGAGTCCCTGAAGGAACAGCATGTTCTCTGTACACGAGCCAGGAGCTATGCTACTTGGGGAGAATATTTGTGTTACTGCCTGAAAATTTAAATACATCTGTATTCTACTTTGGGTAACAATACCTTAATTCAAGGAAAGCAGGCTGGAACACAGGAAGAGAGTACAGAACTCAAATTCTGGCACAACAAAACCAAAGCAATCCTGTCCTCGATCCTGAGAAAGCAAATAACATGCAAACAACCAGGACTGTTTTGCTTATGGCCTCTTCCACATACATACAAATGTAAACGCTCACCAGATATGAACATTCACACATGCATCTTTGAAGTGTATCGTTAGTATCGTTTAGTACGTTAATTGCACAACTGTTTACAGAAGGTGACTGCAAAGACAGAATTACACAAGCAAGCCAAAATCTGCTTCATTAATAATATGACGTAGAGGTTTTTTCTTCCCCCCCCCGGGCCAAATTGTGTCATACACTTTGTTTAAAAGTATAAACCAACATTTTCAAGATACTTTGAAGATATTCATTTGAACAGCTAATTTTAGCTTCAACATTCCCACTTTGGTTTCTTCCTATCTCCAAATATGATTGGAACTCACTTGTTTTTTCATTTAGATTTCTTTCTTTCTCTCTCTGCCCCACACATTCAACACCTTTCAATCTGCTGAGTGATCTACCAGAGCACGGAGATATCACAGATATATGTTTATGCTATTTTAAGAGGTTATAATACATTATTGTACTGATGTGGTTACACTTTTTTTTGCTTTTTCCTCAAGACTGTTTTAACTCTTAATGATCAGCAAGGAAGAACGCAAAATTCCACCCACTTAAAAAGAAAAGAAAAAATATTTTTTTTTTGTTGATCTTAACCTAGTTATTTATTTTTCAAGCTCTGGAATAATCTTTATATAGTGCATAGTTAATTCAGAAATTTAAATTGACCACCGTAAATGAGAGAAGAAAAAGTTCAGTATACCTTAGGCTTAGCAAAATTATTTTTTCTTTTTCTTATATGAAAGATTATAACATAAAACCATAACAATGAAGTCACATCAATACATTCTTCTGTGAAGCCAAAGCACTTTAGATCTATAAAACTGTGGAATATAGAAATATTTATTTCCAAGATAAGCAGTGTCACACTCAAAGTCACTTAATGTTGTCATTCAAATAATATTACATAGCAACAGAAGGCCCTGTCAGATCCTTTACTAATTTTGACCTGTACTTAATTCCCAAGGCTGCCATGAATTATTAGCAGAAGCAAAGGCATGGGCTAACTGCCCTACCAAGCAATGCTCGTGCCTTTCTGGGGTTTTGCAGGACCACTCCTGTCTCTTGTCTGCGTGAAGAACACACCACTTTTACAGGCTTAAGATGTGTCCAGTAGCTAAGCTGGGACATATACATTTCATATAAATTATGTTGCTGATGTGGATACTTAAACTCACACTGAAAATTCACTAGCAAGGTATAAGACCTTCAAGTTTAAAGGGAAGTTTAGCTGTTTTTTATAAGCTTTTCCAAATTATGTAAAACATTTCTTCATATCAATCTTACATTTAAGCAGCCAAACACACATGAATATTATCTGCAGCAGCCAAACACCAATATGTACAACTCAGCCAGTAGAACTCCAAGTAGGTGCTATATAAAAGCTGTACCTTGGGATATCTTTCCTGCAAAGTTAAGCTCCCTTCCAGCTATAGAGAAAAGCCTCTGGCATGTTTTAAGCAAGGATTCAAGTCTGACACTCTCTACTAAACAATTGGGAAAAGCTTTTCAAAGAGTTCTGAAAAAAAACAGCTATCTAGACTTCCTAAAGTGGGTTTAAAATATTGGAATAGTTACTTAACATAATAGGAGACAAAAAGTTTCTTTCAAGTAGCATCAGAATAGTCAAGGAGACGCTGAACTACGAATTAGGGAGCATCTATACAAGAAGCGATAAATATTCAGTGCAAGCTGATTCTGCCCTAATTAGCCTTGGCACAAGGTAACTATACTGCATCTGGGATCAAACAGGTGTCCTAATGTGGACTTTTACTGCCCTAGATTTTTGCTATAAATTTGCTACAGATATTCCTAATAAAACCTCATAATTGCAAATATATTCCAGGATTTCATTCCTTCTTTGGCTGCTGACCTGCTCTGACTTGCCCGAGGTTATGTTTAAATTGTGCATGTTTCCATCCTGTGCCTACCATCCTGTTTAGTTTATAATCTCGTAAGGGCAGGGACTGCCTTTTACTACTTGTTTGAACAGCATCCAGCACAATAGGACTTTGATTCAGCCTGTAGGCACTGCTAGTGGTAAGCTAGATTCCAAATATCACCTACAGAATTCAGTATCAATACAGTTTTGGTTCCTGGAAAATGGTATTATCAGTATTGAAACAGTGATTGTACTCAGCTATAGCACAGGACGATTTTTCCATGTTACTCCTGTTAAGATCACAGCAAACAGCGCTGTAAGAAACTCACACTTGCAAGCTTTTTCCATACTCTCTTTTTTTTTTGTTGCACACAGGAAAAATAAAGTAGCAAAGTTCAGGGCTAAATAACCAGACTAGATTAAAAAAACCATTGCAGCAGAGATAACTTCCATTCAAATGAGACGTGACAAGTCACATGGCTGTTCAGACAACAATACTACATTCTCCAAGCTTAATGTCTCACCAAGTTCTTTCCTTGTGCTTCGCATACGTCAGAGAAACTGTGCTGAAACCAGCTTTTCACATCTAAGAGAACTACTTTGAATTTCTTATTTCAGAAATGTTATAGAAACTAATAGTTTGTACCATCATTCGCTGCCTCGCTTAATGCACACCACCTCAGTCAAATTAATTTCACAGTCATTTAGGTTTTACGTTGCATGTATAATAGTGTACCTATTTACTCTGCGTGACCACTAAGGTAAAGCTGTCAAAAGTTATCTCAAATATTTCCTGTGTGAGCAAAACACTTTTTTGTTTAACTTCATAAAGCCATGTAGAGGAATTAAACAGTTTACTTTGTTGACACACATCTAACAAAAATACTTTAGACAGTACCACCGTAGTACTGACTTTCAGTTTGTGGTGGTCACTTTAATCTTGCATGATTCTATGTGTTACAGCGTAAGACATCCCAGCAACAATATTGCTTTCACCATGGACACAGTATGCGTAGCTCACTATTTGAAGTCATAGACATGCACACCCTCACAAAAAGAAATTCAATAAGGGTAAGGCCACTAATACAAAAGAAACTGTTTTAGTGCAATGTTAACCATGAATTCCATAGCTTTTTTTTTTTTATTTTAGAAGTTGATAATGTAGCTGACCATTGTATAACACAAAAATTTGGCAACAAAAGATAAACATATTGTTAAAATTATGTTCCTATTTCTTTATTACAGGTTCAAAAAAATAATTTCTTTGCTAGCAAAAAAAGATTTTACAGAAGATTTACAAGGGCATTTTGTAAGCCCAGAACCTATAATATTAATCAGAAAGAGCAAGTCATCTGTCTGAAGAACATTTATTATTTTAAAATTATTTACTCACTCAAATCCATCTGAAAAGCTATGGCTCCAGAAAGAAAGCTAGTAAGAAACTGCACAGGCTTATATCCTGCTAGCAGAAAGTATGTACTTCTTGGTATAAGCCAAGCTATTTACCCACAAACGCTAGCTTTATTACACCACACAATGAAATGATGTTTCCAGTGGAAAAACAAGTAACGTGGAAAATTCTTTGCATGAAATAATGCATTTATAGCAATGATTATGACCTTGTAGCATTTACTAGAGAGGTGTCGAGCACCAACTTAGAAGCTTTCTAATTCTTGATTTCAATCTGCTGCTCTATTGTTTTAAACCTCAGTTGCACAGAGGTAACACCCGGCAATCTCAGGAAACCAACAAGGGAGTCACTGTGATAACTCCATCTGATTAAACTGCAGATCCTGAACAGCATTTCCCCATGGTTTCTAATTCACTGTGAGTAGAATTTGTTTTTAAACGTGTGAACTCTAACATGCTGGCATTTCACTTGCTACAAAAACAACTCTACAAATTAAGGAAAGCATCATAGCACCATAAAATAAAAGGTGGGGAGAGGGTGTTAGTTAAGCTTTGCAGTTGTTTAAAATACTAGATATTAACACTGTTCTGCTTTTTACTGGCATGTCTGTTCTTATTTAGAGAAGATGGAGAGGAGAGTGTGAAAGGAGTGGGGGTTCTTTATTATATTGCAAACTGAGAATTGTGTACCTTTCTTCAATAATTCTACCACAATTGCTAGTATACACTATTCAAATTGTATGAAAATGTAAGACACGCCACACGTCTTGATTAGGCACAAATTAAGTGTAATGCAGCATCGCTATATTTTATTATAGAAGAACAAAAAATACAGGGATCAAACACAGCCCATTTCAGAAATGAACCCCAAATGCACTGACCACATGCAACACCAAGAAGCTATGTTAACCCTAGCAAGAGAAGAGCTGCAAAGTTAACTGTACCTGATCTCACACAGCACAGAATCCCAAATGTTAGCTGCTAGTGAACTACTTCCTAAACATAAGCATTCTTGTTTATGCTATGTAATTAACAGAGTTGAAAAAGTCAAAATTACTCACAGAGTCCTGAAGATGCAATAGCAAACTATCTAAGACAGGAAATTCCAGTGCAATATTACAAAACAAGTAGGAATAAACATGCATAAAGTCAGGAACTGACAGGCCTCTGGATTACTGCAACTGTAGGAATCATGCTCGTGCATGCTGGGCTATAATTTATGAAACGGAGCCCAGGAAACAACCAATCACTTAGCTCCTCCTAACAAGTCCAACTGGCTATGAAAAGCTGGAAGTGCTGCACAGAACAATGAAGAGGAGCTATCCCACATATTAATCTGCTTATCTAGGATTGCTTGCTGTGTAGAGTGAGGGAAGCATNGGGGGGGGGGTGGGAAATGAAAGAAAGAAATATCACAGCTTCACTGTTGAAGCAACAGATTAAATTTCAATCAACAGGCAAATCTTCCATTGTAGTCAGATGGCTAGTACTACAGTCAAACATTCATAGTATCAGCTAAAACATTTCAGAAGAGCTCCATCCTCCTTAGCAGTGATTTTTTTTTCGTATTATTGACAGAAAACTATGCAATCTGGATTTATATTTTCTATGCAATTGTTTCATTGCTCTCCTGCTCTTAATTTAAATATATCGCTACAGCTTAATGTGAAACATCCTTCCATAAAATCTGATTTGAGTAAGATTATTTTTTTCAGATCACAGGTGGCTGTTTGGTGTGTTAATGAGCAGCCCTTCCTGGAAAGCCATCTGCATGGTTCTAGGGTTTAAGATTTAAAAGATCATCATTTACCAGAGAGATAAGAAGAGGAACAAGAAAGTGTGTCTTCAATTAATAAAAAAAGAAGAAACACTTCAAACAACTTACAGCAGACCAGGATTTACACACTAGAGCGTATGGAGCCAAAGTCTTCCTTTCTGGGAAATTTCATGGGTTCAAAATGTGGGTTTGATCAATTTGAAACTAGCAGCACGTCGATGTTTCCTGCTAAGTAACTTCTCTAAAGTGCTTCAGACTAACAGAAAACATTTTATTCTCAATTCTGTTTTATTTTATAAAAATTCATAAAATAAAATTTATAGTTTCATCTAGTGAAAAATACATAGGGATCTGGCAAGATAAGTAATTTTGACCTTACAGAACTATCTTCCTGTACATGTGCCTATTGAATTCTCCATGTTGATAAATTTCTGTTTACTCAAAAAAGAAGAAAAAACTTTAACATATATAAAAAAAGGTACAGTATTTGAAAAGTGCTGTTAGTGTGTTTATACAGAAACCCTTGTAATATTTAATGAAACACAGATACATTGAGGCGAGTTAGCATGAATTTTATAAGGATGGAAATCACTTAGATTTGGTTGCTTTATCTTTAAATCCTGTTTACACATGGTTATTCTTCACATTCCTTCCCTTTTCTCCTTCCCCTTGTAATCCATGCCTTAATCATTTCTGAAATCTCCTTCGCAAAACGTATTTTATGAAACCCTCTCCAATATTTGCTACCGTGACACCCATATTCAACAGCTTTTACAGATATTTTGTAGCTTTAGATACTTTCCCAGAAGACATAGCTGCAGATGACCATCTGGACCACCTTGTCCTGCTGGGCATCATTACTTGAATTAGAGAAACGGAAGCCTTTAATCTCATGAATCAGGTCTTTTTGCATACCTAAGCAGCCTCCTCCCTAGGTCTCCAGTCTATCACTACATGTAGTAATCATGAGATATTTCAGTGTTGCATCGTTTTAAATGGCTCTTGATGCAAAATCACTATGCAAAAAAGAAAAAAACAATGTGCTGAAAATCAACAGTTTATAATGGATACTCTATGTGATACTCAGTTACCTTGTTTCTGTTGATTAGAAGAAATTCTTAATGTCCCACAGATTTCTGAGCGACAGATAAAAGGAATAACTTTATTCAAATATTCTGTAATTCCATAATGACTGAAGAGCAGCCACCTCCAAAGAAGAACATTTACTAACCAAAGGGGTAAATACAAATGATAGTGTACATACAAATAAAATATAAAACTATATTTTAAAAGGGGTAATATTATACAATTTAACCTAGAAATTTGAAAACATTCTAGTCATGCCTATGAGATGCAGACAAAATCTTCAATTATCTATATCCATTGGCAATGTTGTCACCAGCCCATATTCTATTTGACAAATAATACAAAGAAAAACAATGGCTTCATAGACTTCAAACTTGAGTTTATTACCTTTGCAAGCCACATCTCCAAACTGGAAGAGAAAACCCTATAAATTTCAGTTACAGCTTCCTACTGCCATAACATAAGAAAAATAAAGCAATTACCAGCTGGCTTCTTTCCACATTGACTGAGGAACAGCCTGCTCCAAAGAAGAATATTTGCTAATGAAAGGGACAAATGAATACACACATGCTAAGGTGTTTTTTTTTCAGACTAATTCAAGATGGTCCTGCCTTTCCCACCAAAATAGACTTCATAGTACTCCCTTCCACCCCACCATCCATTGAGACTACAACAGGCTCTGCAGGTAGGAGGGAGAATGCTTCCCCACTTCCCTGCCAAAAATATCCTTCTTACAACATTTCCTTCTTTTTTTGACTTTCACAATTAAAATGTGAAGGTGTTAGCTGTAGTTCTCTCAACAAGGAAACCTACCACAACTCTCAGCTGAACCCTCAAAGAGTGGCAGTCTCTGGTTTTCGTTCTAAAGATCACAAAGAGCATTAACTCCTACCATTTCCATCAATGCAGAAGATATACATGGCCTGACACCCACATTCAGTGTTCTGAAAACAAAATCCACTGCAGTACCATAATAAATCGGTACCATTCCTTTATTTGTTGTATAGCTCTGGAGAGTATCACATTGCCAGTTTACTGTAGTTAAATTTAAAACCAAATAATTTACTGAAACAAAATCTGCAGTTAAGAAAAGCCTTCACTGAATAACTGGAATGTCTGAGGTAAAGCAATACAGTTAATCCTTCAGTACTTAAGATATCATAACCCTGGCATTTCATTTTTCTCTATCTTGTTAAATTATTCATCTCCATAATAGGAGTTTTCTGAATGTAATTCATTCTTTCTGTATTAGGCTCTCTTTCAGAACTCCCTGATTTATTGTGTTCCTTGGTCTGCCACACTGATATCAACTCCACATCTACTAATAAAGTCAGCAACCTTAAGAGTAATGCATTCCTCTGAGTGTTACAATTTTTTTTTTAAACGGTTCACCCACAAATTATTTCACTCTGTCAATATTTGAAATACTTCTGTTAGCTGTAAACTTTTTAAACACTATAGCATACAGCTTAAAAGGGAAACATATCAAGCAGGAACTTCAACGTTTACCTGCCTAGAGGTTAGTCTTTCTGTCAGGCTGAAGGGGAATCCCATTTTCATACATGAAAGTGTCTGGGTGTAGTAGACCCTGAACGTTTAACTGATTGGAAGAGGCAGGCACAGCACAGGTATGAGTGAGGCAGCTTGGTAGGTGCAGCTGGCTCTATGGGAAAGTGCTGAAGGGGGGCACTTGCTTCATCACTTCTCCTTAGCTAAATTGGGACTTGTGAAAAAAAGGGCTACTCCTGTCAGTGGCAATTTGGTTGTCCAAAAGAAGAATGCAAGATTAAGCTACATTCAAATATACTTCAATTTTCGCAGGACATTTTCAACCCCAAGGTGGCTCATGCTGCTCAGCCCCTAGGTTTCACATCCCTTTATTCCTGCAGTTCCAAGTGCATTGTAGATGATCAGATATATGTGGGTTGAAACATCTGCAGGTTTACTTGATCCTGCAGAATGTATTTGTGCTTAGCTTTCCTAGGATAACTTGCAATCCATGAAGTTCATACAGAGGTGATTGTTACCAGTTTTGCTGTATGGACTAACTATATAAGCAGTATCTACAAAATCACCCCTTGCAATGCACACATAAAACATATATGGAAAGAAAAGCATGTTGCTATTACACCCAGCTCTAAAAACAGCAGGGAAATTCTACACACAAGGACAGCATTGAAAATAGCAGATACGAACAATGGAAGCAGAGATCTGCAGGCAGGCTACAAGAGAAATTCTGACTGTTTACCCATCTGATTAACCCGCAGGTGTAATCCGCTAGTGAACCTTACACGAAGAACAAGGTTTCTCTGATAATATTAGTAAACAAGCACTATGTGTTGAATGACTTGAGGTATAAACAAACATACAATAGTTTAATAAACAAGTTGTTCGTGTCTCCAGATGCTGATTTTGTTTCATACAGCAGCAATGCCAATAAATACCAGATCGTAAAAGATAATTGTACTCTGTATGATAGTTTTGTGAAGGAAATCTTTTGAACAGTGCACAAAGAAACATGGAAAATATGCAAGGAATGGAAAATGTGATCCATGAATACACATCCTACGTCAGAAGCAGGAGGACCTTATCCAGCATGTAACTATATAATGATTTAGCAAAACAATATGTAAAAGAATGTGAAACTCCTGCTTACAGTAAATAAGAACAAGCTCTAGTTAAGGTTACATTATGTGGCTACAAAAACCAAGCTTAAGAAACAGAGTATATGCATAGAAGATTTTTTTTGGAAAAAAAAAAGTCCTATATAGACATATTCATTTAGGAATCCAAGGATTTGTCAGTACTATTGGTTCAGATGCACATGAACAATCTCAGCCAGTGCTAAACTTGCTACTAGATACACAGTTAACTGACAACTTCAATACAAAAGCAATATAAGCCCTTTTCATAGCTAATCAGTTCTGCATGGAAGGAGAACTGTGTTGTACAGCCTGGCTGTATTACTCGCACACCTTAGTATCTAAGGCCGCACAATACCATGCTGTGTTATATGCATGTGCTTGTATTGTGATCAGGATGGAGATGCTTCAAGACCCGAAAGAGCTTCTAAACCAACTCGATATTTAGTAAATAATCTTATTTCAGTAGCTAGAATAACAACCTATTATTGATTTTGTTAATAGAACACTTGCGCTAAGTCAGACTGAAAATTAATTCAGCCCAGTATAGCAAATTTGAAAGTGAGCTACATGGGATGCTTAGTGGAAGACGTGCCCCCCACCACCAAAACAAAACAAACAAAAAACCCCACATACACAAAAAAAAAACTAAAAAAAAGAAGAAAAATGAAAGAGAAAAAAAAGATTATTAGTAGTATCCTTTGCGTTTTTAATAAAGCCTGGAGGGTTTGACTGAGATCTAGAACTCATTTCACATACAAAGAAAGGAAAAACCCACACGCTATACAGCACTTATTAAAAAATATGGGAGTGTAGAATTCTTCTCAGTTTAATCCATGCCAAGGGAGACACAATATTAAGCAATTTTTCCCATGATCACTGGCTCTGAAATGGAATCCAGTCTTCCAAGAGTTACTCCAGGATTCAAGCCACAAGATACTCATCTCCATCACTATTTACTGCAGCGAGTTACAGCTTATAAACTACCTCTGAGGCAGTGAGGTTATATAAACTACTACTGTATGACCAAGTGTCCTGCATATGTAGAATCAACTTTATGCTATCTAATTTGTATTACCTATATCCCAGACGAGCAATGATGGAACATTCTTAAATCTCACTGGTCTTCTGGAAAGCAGAGTCTCATTTAGACTGAAAGGTTGAAGCCAAGGGAAATCAGTCCACCCACACTGGTCCAAGAAGGAAGAAGGGTAATAGGATTATTCCAGAAACAGCAGAAGATATGAGGACGTCGTTAGGAGTCTCAGTAACTAAAGAGATATAGACAAATTTATAGACTCTCACAGATACACAGGAAGCTTGATCCAAGGGAGAGGATCACAGGAGACAAACATATAAAGAAAATGCTTTCACTTGCACATATTCTCTCTCCCACAGAGATAAGAAATTCCGATGAAGAGATGGAAGAGAAACTCCACGCTCTAGAGAACAAGTTTTCATAAGAAGGGGCTCCTTTTCTCCATAGTAACTACTAACATCTGGTCAGGAATTATGAAACTGTCTCCGAGAGCCTAGGACAGCATGACTTTAAAAGAATGATAAACCTCATGCTCAGACACATGCCAGATAAGCTAAAAAAGCAGACAGCTGAAGTTCAGCACCCAGCAGACCCAGTGTGTTTGCAGCCCTGCTGATTAACCTAGTATGTACCCAGCTGGGGAAGCACTACAAAGCTTCCACTTTCTTGAGCCCAGGAAGTCTGATTGTATTAGAAGAACTTGTTTGCATTGAGAACCTAAGCACTAGAAAGTTTAAAAATGATAGCTCTACAGTTGCACACAAAATTGATGTATTAATTCCCAGCAGTGAGAAAGTTTGAAGTCCTTTGAGAACAGATAGCAACTGTGTTAGAAACTAGCAATAAAACTATAAAACGTGGTATTTCCAAATTCTGAATACCAGATTTCAGAAACAGGGTATTATTTTGCACAGGATTT
>VYZM01020708.1:139421-159707 GCA_013398915.1 Dromas ardeola | reverse complement strand
GAACATCCTGTGTCCTCTTACCCCTATTTCAAAGAGAGACCATATCTTTCTGTCTTCATAAATAAGTTCTAATAAATTCATAATTATCACCACCTTGAATATTATGTACAGTTCTGGGCCCCACCATTTAAGAAGGACGTAAAAGTCCTTCAATGCATCCAGAGGAGGGCCATGATGGGGAAGGGGTGGAAGGAATGTCCTGTGAGGAGCGGCTGAGGACTCTGGACTTGCCTAGTTCAGACAAAAGGAGGCTGAGGGGTGACCTCATTGCTCCCTACAGCTTCCTGAGGAGGTGATGCGGAATGGGAGGTGTTGATCTCTTCTGCACAGCATCCAGTTCAGAGCTATGCCAAGGGAGGTTTAGACTGGACATTAGGAAGTACTTCTTCCTAATTTGAGGGTGATCAAACCCTGGAACAGGCTTCCTAGAGAGGTGGTTGATGCCCCAAGCCTGTCAGTGTTTAAGAGGCATTTGGACAATGGTGCCCTTAATGACATGCTTTAACTTTTAGTCAGCCCTGAATTGGTCAGGCAGTTGGACTAGATAACCATTGTAGGTCCCTTCCAACTGAAATAGTCAATTCTTTTCTACACAAGACAAACTAACGGCTTATGAAATTGTGTTGCAATTCACTAGTAATGGACAACCATGTCGTAAGAATGGCCACACACATCAGACCTCAGGTTCATAGATCCTAGGATCCTCTCTCACACTGGCAAGCAGATGATGCCAATGAAAGAGTGAACACGTAAAAAACCCCTCTCCAGAATGCACTTGCAAGCTTCAGCAAGCTGTGGATCAGCAATGCACTGAGCCAGAGTTGGCATCAGGGCTTATAATAACTCCCAATTAATTCTTTTCTTCCATTAACTTATCCAACTACGTTTTGAACCCATATAAGCCTTCAGCATTTATAGGAACTTGCTAGAAAGAAGTACACAGCTTAACTACACAGCCTATAAAAACCACATCGTTTTGGGGGAGGTATCACATTTGAAACTAAGTTCATTCGATGATTCCAAGTTTTTGGATTTGAAAATGCAACAAACAATTGTTCCCTATTCTTCTCTTGCTCTCATTATACCACAGACAGCAGCGTTACCCCTCTGTCATCTGTTCTCCAGGCTGAAGATTGCTGTTCTGTTTATTCATTTCTCATGTGGAAGCCCCTCCAACATTCTCTATATGGGTACACCACCAACTTCTACATTGGCATAACAATATTTTTTCATAGTAAATTGCTTCATATCCTATACTGACAGCAAGTGTCCTACCTGTCACACAACTGTCACCTCTCATACTTGGACTCATTCTGTGCAGAGCTGAAAGAGGCTCCTAGCATTGTCGATTCTCATTCTCTTCCTCCTTATCTCAGAGGGGGGCAGCTTCCACTTTCTCCTATAGTAATGAAATAACAGAAAGGCCTCTTCCTGCACTGTATGTCTGAGAATTTTTGACCAGAAAATATGAATCATGGACACAAGCACTTTTCTTTCCAGCTGAAGGTCACTTTCAGTAATTGCATTTATTTCCCCATTTAAGCTTGGATTAAGTCATTTAAAAGCTACATCATTATTGTTAATATTGTTGCTGAATCTGATCTCTTAGTAGCCATTAATTTTCAGTACTTTTATTATATTTTCCTGTTAGCATAAGTTGCTTTAGGAGGCAAGGCTGCAGGCTTAATTGTTGTCTTCCTTGTGCTATCAGTTTTTCAACCATCAAGGTGAACAGTTTTTTTTTTTAAAGGTTATTAAATTCATCAGAGGTTATTAAGTTTCTGGATCCAGTGTTGTTCACTTTTAGAGGTAGCGAACTTGCTAAACTCCTGGAAAAATGTTATATTGTCTGAGATTTACTTACGTCATTGTTGGAACTGAAATCCGTTCATCCCATCTGAGACAGAATAATGACTAGTTTTGTTTTATTGTCACATACAATGAGAACTTGACCTTTGCATTTGAGCACAGGTCTAGTGGGAAGAATTATTCTTCAGGGCATCTGTGTAATCAGGCCCTAAATGAAATCTGAAGCTTTAGTAGTAAGGGAGACCATTGTCTAAGTCTGGTGCTAAACCTCTAACCCCATTTCACATCCAATGGACGATAAGCTATTTGGCATCAGACACCAAAAAAGCAGGCACCAGTTTGACCTTTATAGGGTGGGATGAGTGAAAGTATTACTAGTTCAGACTCTCTTGAAGTTAAAGAGTAAAGAAGTTGAGACACATGATGAAAACTCTTTCAATTTCATGTAATTAATGCAAGGCATTCAACGCAAATTAAGACCATAAATTCACACACATTCATTAAAAAAAACTAAGCTGTTTTTTAAGAATCAGCTGCCACTTAAAATAATTCTTTTCTCCATTGAAAATTCTCTCTTCTAGGTAAATATACGTAAATAGTTTTTCTTCCTCAATTAATTATGACACATTTGGAATTGTTACCATTTCCTTATGCACATCTTTTAGCTTCATGTGATAAAAGTGCTTGAGACAAATTCCTGTGAAATTGTTGCTCGTTATACTATGCCATGCCAAATCTCTGGAGCAAAGATCAGACATTCTAGAAGACAAAGTATATATTCTAATTTAATGATGTTGTGTTTCCTTGCAGTATTATTACAGCTGGAGAACAAGAAATCTTTACTTTCCTAAGTTATCACAATACCAACGAAATTCTGGATTGTTTTTTTTTAAATCATGCCATATTGAGGCATTCTTCTCAACCTACTACATACATAAAGAATTGAGAATGATAGAGTCAATTTCTGTGTTGGCAAAGTAAAATGACCTGAACTCCAGTCTGAAAATATATTTCAGAGTGAAATTAAGTGCCCAAGATTTAAAAGCAGCTCAACAGAGTTCTGCAGCTGTCATTCACACACACATCCGACTGATATGTCAGTGAATAGGAGGAGCAATAGACTAAAAATCAAACCCTGTGTAAAACTGCAAACCAGCCAAAGCCTTAAAGCGGTCTGTTAGGTGACCTAAAGTTTCTGGATGTATTGGGTTTGCATGGCAAGGTTTTCGTAGTGGGTGGGTAACAGGAGCGGCTTCTGTGAGAACTTGCCAGAAGTCTATGTCTATTGGACAGAGTTCCCCTATGTCTGACAGAGCCAATGCCAGACAGTGCCAAGACGGGCACGCCGCTGGCCAAGGCTGAGCCCATCAGCGATGGTGGTAGCACCTCTGGGATAACATGTTTAAGAAGGGGGATAAACTGCTGCACAACGGCAGCCAGAGGAGAGAGGAGTGAGAATATGTGAGAGCAACAACTCTGCAGACACCAAGGTCAGTGAAGAAGGAGGGGAGGAGGTGTTCCAGGCGCTGGAGCAGAGATTCCCCTGCAGTCCGTGGTGAAGACCATGGTGAGGCAGGCTGTCCCTCCGCAGCCCATGGAGGTTAATGGTGGAGCAGATATCCACCTGCAGCCTGTGGAGGACCCCATGCTGGAGCAGGTCGATACCCTGACGGAGGCTGTGACCCTGTGGGAAACACATGCTGGAGCAGGCTCCTGGCAGGACCTGTGGCCTCATGGAGAGAGGAGCCCTCGCTGGAGCAGGTTTGCTGGCAGGGCTTGTGACTCCATGAGGGATCCACCCTGGAGCAGTCTGTTCCCAAAGTACTGCATCCCATGGAAGGGACCCACACTGGAGCAGTTCATGAAGAACTGCAGCCCATGGGAAGGACTCACATTTGAGAAGTTCGTGGAGGACTGTCTCCTATGGGAAGGACCACAGGCTGGAGCAGGGGAAGGATGTGAGTAGTCCCCTGAGGAGGAAGGAGCAGCAGAGACATGTGACAAACTGACCACAACCCCCATTCCCCATCCCCCTGCACTGTTCAGGGGGAGGAGGTAGAGAAAATTGTGAGCAATGTTGAGCTTGGGAAGAAGGGAGGGGTGGTTGGAGGTGTTTTAAGATTTGTTTTTATTTCTCATTACCCTTCTCTGATTTGACTGGTAAAAAATTAAATTAATTTCTGCAAGTCAAGTCTATTTTGCCCATGATGGCAATTGCTGAGTGATGTCCCTGTCCTTATCTCGACCTATGAGGCTTTTGTTATATTTTCTCTCCCCTGTCCAGCTGAGGAGGGGAGTGATAGAGCAGCTTTGGTGGGCACCTGGCATCCAGCCGAGGTCAACCTGCCACACCAGAGAACTATATAAAGCAACAGAGAGTAACATATGAAGATTAGGCACATAAACTGAGCAGCAGCCATATGTTCTTATTACCAGAAGACTGGTTCCTTATCTTTCCCCCTAACGGAGGAAACATTGTGCTACATAGACACGGAAATAATACAAGATACTGTAACTTCTAGTCTTAATATGAGAAATGTTCATACTATTCTATGAATGTTAGTTATCTTATACTATCAAAACATCAGTGATCACTGAAATGCTCAACCTCGTTTCTGTGGCCTGTTTTGTGTAGTAGTAAGACAAAACAGAAGAATATGACTATCATCTCCTGCAGAAAGCCATCCAATTACCCTTAGGCAGTGCCTCAAGCACTTCAGCTACAATATCCACAGTATCTGTGGGACTAGATGAAAAGTCCTTACTAACCAGAACATTCAAATTGAACAGTTAAATTAAATGCAGAATTTGTAATACTTTTTTAATCCATTATCTGTCACAGCGAAAGATACTGAAATTTGGAACATATGTTCAAAAACCTAGACAACCTTCCTATCTTCAGGCATTCACATTCTTTGTTCTAAAAAATCAAACTGTTTCCAATCACTCCTGAGAAATGCCTTAAAGTTCTGTCATCTGCTAATTATTTCTTCAGTTTTCGTTCCATTAAGCTGCAAACAATAGTACTGAAACAGAACAGTACTTGCAAATAGCCAGACAGTGATTTAGGTTGACTGGACGCATAAGGTTGCATTCACTAGTAGTCTGTAGCTTTTCAGCCATTTTATTTATGTCACTAACAAATAGTTTTTAGATCCTGGGGATGAGGGGACAGTGGGGAGGGATGGAGTGGAAGAGTACAAAAGAAAGGTCTGGTTACAAAAAAACACAGAGAAAAAGAAAAAAATCTCTAGAAAAATAAATCAGTCTCTAGAAAAAGTAATCTATAGAAAAACCTATAGAAATCACACAGAAAAACTGCATGATCTAGATTTGAAAACAGGTTCACATGTCACGTAGATTTGTTTGACCAGTCAAGAAGTGACAGATGGGTAGTCTTAGGGAGCCAGTGTCCACTCCCTGTGCTAACAGTAACAAAGCCATATATTTAAAAACCCCAAATACTATGACAATTTTTTAAGTATAGAGGTTTTTTTTTTTTAAAAAAAAAGACATTTAGATCACTGGTCTATGTTTCTAAGAAAGGAACATTTACAGAGCAAACTCTGATAAATACTGCTGAAATTCTGCAGGCCAGGTTAAGTTTTGTGATAGCCTGTGAAAAGTACCCAAGTTACCCAATGATTTTCCTGTTAGAGTTCAAAGTGACTGATGGTTCACTGGGGACCACATTGCCCACGCAGTATATTACAAGCTTGCATAGCATCCATGAGGACCTCCCAGCATATTCTCCCTGCAAGGAAAATAAGCAAATCATCCCAATGGAGTGCAGTATGTTACTGTGCCAACTGCATTCTATGGGCTTATCCAGTCATGAACCAAAAACCCCTCATGGTCATATCTGTCTATCCTAAAAAGCTAACATTGTGACAACTTAATGAAATAATTGGCACAAAATGTGTGAGCTGCCAAGTGTATGAAAGAATGTTAAATTTCTTTTAGAAAAAAGAAACAAAAACAAAACAGAACAAGAACTGCAAATGTTATAGTACCAGTTTATTTTCTCATCTCTTCTATTCTGGTCACTCAGTATCCAAGACGATACAGCATAAATGGGAACGGGAACGGACTACCAGCGTTTAGAGGTGCTGAGAACCCTACATATAAAAAGGGATTAAGAGAAATCATGACATAAGCCCTCTTTTGAAAAAAAACCCCAGACCTAGTGGACATTTACTAAATTAAAATGCAACAAACTGACAAAATTTCTTTTGTGATTTGATATTACATATTCAAAGTAAGTACTTAAAGGTTTATAAATATCAATAAAGTCATACTATGTCCAAAATAAAAGTTTATATGACTTGTCCTTTTTCATATTCAAGAAAATGGCCCGTCAAGCTATAGCCAGGTAAGGAGGAGATTGCCTTTACAGGTAAACCACAATGTAATTAATAGCATTGGGGGTCCCTTTGTAAATAGCTTTCATTTCTCGTATGGAGTGTTTTTTCATTGGCATTTCCTGTTCTCTTAAAAAAGCAAATAAAAAAACCCCAACTGCACAAGATCAGCAGTGTTTAATATGCTTCTGGGTATTTACATGAGATGAATACTGTAACCTTTTTGGGTGTCGCATTGGAACAACACTAATTCTTTTCCTCTTTTAAAAAAACATTGTTCAAGTAGCTTGACAAGAAAAACGTTGGACAGTCTGTATTCTAGCCAACTGACCTTTAAAATGTATTTGTTTGACTATCAAGCATTTTTTAATAAGTATGGATTTGGCACTAGACACGTTCTTGCATAATTCCTGTTTTCATAAAACATATGATGGAGTTCAGCAGCTATTAAAGAATAAAAACCCTTACAAAGTAGCCTTTGTGAATAGCTGAACCATAGCTTTCCAGTTACTGAATTTCCTGTGTCCCACCTTAAGGCTGGTAAACATCAGCACAAAGAAGTCCTTCACTGTCCCAGGCTA
This sequence comes from Dromas ardeola, assembly GCA_013398915.1. NCBI lineage: Eukaryota > Metazoa > Chordata > Aves > Charadriiformes > Dromadidae > Dromas > Dromas ardeola. The sequence goes on along the minus strand of VYZM01020708.1, from coordinate 152,956 downwards.
ACGATGAACTGGAGAAGGTATCGCTTTTTTGAACCTACTGTGTTTTCTCTCAAAAGGGCTTAACAGCTCAAACTTGTCTTGCCCTGCTAAGCCAGTGTAAGCACGCATTGGAGATAGAGTTTGGGAGACAATAACATCTAACTGAGTAATATTGTAGGTGGTCTAAATAAAGAGATATTTATTTCTACTTATTTTTAATTCTAAATAAAATATTATGCTATGAAAATTATCTACAGACTTTATAGACAAACATTTAAATGCTTTTATTGAGTATATTTGTCAATATATTGATTGCTGAAGAACCTGTAAAGATCCAATGTAAGAGACGTTTGATACTGAATATTACCAATGAGCCATGCAATAGGAGGGGGGAAAGATTTATATTTCATTGGAGTAAGGACCCTAGCTAGTCCAGTATAGAAGGCAATACCTAACCTAAATAAAACAATTCTTCTTTTAATTAAGGAGAATGGCTGGCTGTCTCCTGAACAGGAAAAAGTAAGATGAGTTTCAGGAAGCAAGACTAAAGCTTTACAGACTTTTCAAGTACTACTCCTTAAGTACTTAACTCAAGTACTGATTTTAAGATTCTGACTGAAAACCCACTACAACTCCTTTGTAAGCATTTTTAGTAGTTAACTTTTTCTACTAGCATAATAAATAAGTGGCTCCTAATTTCTAGTCCAGATTTGCCTGAATTCAGGTTCTAGTTGCTTTAGTCTGCTATGTTTCATCTCATAGACAATGGGGCTCCCATTACTAAAATTTCTCTCTTCATAATGATGAAGTCATCTCTTAAAATACTCTGTGTTATGCAGTTCTTTTGTTAGGGGCATCATTACAAACTATAGCAGTAAATTAAAAGAACATGTCCTGTAGGAAGCCATGACATTTAAGCGCTGTAGATGAAAATTCTCAACTCTTATATAATACAGGAGACAAGCTTTTTTTGACACTTCAGCTCAAAGAACACATGCTTAAACCTTTTAGAAAAGCTACCCAGGTTGAAGTCAAAGAATCTGTAACTGTGTAAACATCACAGCCCTTATCTATGACAGTTTGTTGTGATTCCTAAGTCTGCTTGCCAAGAAAGGAGTTAAACAAGGCAGCAATTAGGAAATAGTTTTAAAGAAATACAGTCACTAAGACTAAAGTGTTCACAAGAAAACAGGAAGGGTGAAATAATCCAAGAAATTGCAGTCAGAGAACCAAAGATGGTTTTGGCTTTTAAGGTGGGGGAGGCAAAGGATCCATGGGGTGGCAGGGGAACAGTAGACTTCTCACAAGGAGAGATATGTGGCACACTAACATTGATGCTGAATAGCTGTAGATGATATAAGTTTTGATGCCTCGATATTAAGTTGGAAGAAGTATGGGTCTCACTGGTGTAAGGTTCCAGGGAAAAGCTTTACCTATTAACTGAAAGAAATGCAGTTGGAAACAGAACCTGGAAATATGGTCCTGTGCTTTTCAAGAGGCGTGGTGAAAGCTTGGCACGTACTGGGGGGTTGGCAGCCCTGCAGAGGCAATTTCAGCATGCTGCATAGTGCCAATTCAGTGAGATTCATAGGCAACTGGTCCAAGTAAAGGAAAACCAATGTCTCAGTGAAAACCCAAAGGATGATTAATGTGAGGCATTTCGAGCATAACTAGCAGTGTGTGTGTAAGATAAAAAAAACCATTATGCTTCTTTACCATCTAGGGCAATGCCTCTGAAGAAACTTCCTGCAGTGTCAGGACAGCCTTCAGTGCAGAAAAAATATTGTTTTCCCAATTGTTTCCCAAGTGCCAGTCCCCAAAAATACAGTGGCCCTCTAGAAGGGGCACAGTATCTTCAAAGCTGGCCTAAAGGAAGAAAATATAACAAAACAGAATTCCAAACAAAGTGTTTCAGCAGCATCAAACAGACTAGAATCGCACTAAGTATCAGAAGCTTTCTAGGATCCTCCCAAAGCATAGGCAATGAGATAGGCTTGCTGAAAGAAGCATCACCAAGGTCTGAGGGGGAAAGAGAAGGTGCAATAGAGTCTGTAAAAGAAAAAATAAAAGTCCACAGTATTACAGCACTGATTACAGCAGCTTTAGTAATAATATATCATACTTTAAAGAATGACTAAAGTACTAAAGCATATGGACAAATTCTATGCAGTTTATTTTTCATGTACAGATCATTCCAGTGATGTTTTTTCATAAAAAGTCAAACAAAAAATACTGTTATGTCATATAGTGTGAACTGTAATAAAACACCATCCTCACATACTCCCTGCAAAAGAATGTCAATTGGAAGATAGATTAATTTTTGCTTGTTTACAAGCATTTGTAATCACCAGTTAAAAAAAATTATAGGTCTCAAAACCTTTAGAGCTTTTTGAAGAAAGAAAATAATGCACTGGTTGAGATTCCAGGAATATGCCTTGGATTATCTACATGATAGCATATCTATTTTTTTTCTCCAGTCGTACTACACTGAAGAGTCCTAAAATGGGGTCCAAAATAGAAGAGTATCTCTGCTCATGGAGGCATTGCAGATGCAGAACCTTATCCATCAGTCTTTTTCTTTAAACCCACAGCAGTTAACCACAATTTAAACTGCAGCACAGTACTGTGAAGCAAGCATCCTGACAGAAAAAGTCTGCAATATAGAGAGGGAAATACTAACAAGACCAAAAGCATTCCTGATGATATCTTATTATTTCAGTTTTCCTTGTGTTCTTTAGAAAGGGAAACACATGTGATACTGGTGAGACCATAGCAAGGTTGCAACAGTGGAGATATACTTCTCATCCTAAAAGGTAATACAGAATCATTCACAGTTTCAGCTTGTTCCTGAAGATGCTTAGTGGTTTTTTTATTTCTGTCTTCAAGAACACTTGCAAGGGGTTTTCTGAACACAGAACACTACATAGTTCTATTATTGTTTACTGCAAATTAACAATCCTTTAAAAAGTTGTCTGAAAGCACGTGTTAGCTTTCATCATTTTTTCACTGAGAGCTGTTGGACACCTTTCCCCTCCCACAGTTTTATATTTCATTTTGGCAAAGATAGAAACATGTAATCAGTAGAAAAAAACTCAGCCAACTGCAAGCCTTCAAAGCAATCTAACGAAAGACGATGATGATGGGCTTTCCTCCTCCCTAGTAAACCTCTAGCTATCCACAGATATTCATCTCTACTTTCCAACTCTTCTCTTAGTTTTTCATTAAGTAAAGAGAATATCAGGCTCTTTAGACTAGACTTAGCTAGTCTCCTTACACAATCTTTTTGATTACCCTTTTGTGCATTATTTTAATTTCTGCTGTTCATAGGTTCATGTGTAAAGCTGAATGAAACAATATTAAGTACTAACAGTGCCAGACAATTCCCACTTGGCTATAACATCCAACATGATTGTTGGACTAGATGATCTGAAAGGTCCCTTCCAACCTAGGCAATTCTATGTTTCTATGATTCTATAACAGGCATCTTGACAGCAAGAAAACGTTCCACCTCCTTCCAATAACATTAACCCATTAATTTTGTCTGAACAATATCTAATCTCATGGCTCACCTTTCTCCACCCACCTGTTTTTTTGCCCCATCCTCTTTTTGTATTACCCTTAACAATTTAACTTGTGCCAAACTTGCATAATGGTCTTATGCAGTGTGTCAAGATAACACGAAGGACGTCTTGCTATTCTTGGAGGCAATCAAGTATGATCATGACCATACTTGGAGAACAGGCTGCATGAGAGTCAAGTTTGGCACTAGACTTATAGAGGTCATAAACAGAACCTGGTCTTTACTCTGGTAACAGAGAATGCCTAAGTGTTTGATATATCAGCATCAGAAAAAATAGTGAGAAGAGATGAATCTCTGCATAGACTACATTTAGGCAATTTCCAACAAAGTGATAACCATGTTAGGGCAAGGACTAAGATATGGGAAGCTGAAGACTGTAACAGCATCTTACATCTACATCAACACCTTGGAGGATAAGTGTTTAAAAAAAATAAACAAAAAAACCTTTTCATCAAGTCAGGTGATTCACAGTTTGTGTCTTTGAGATCTGGAGCATGTGGATAGCATTCAGCCTCATTTGTTCAACACTTGTCTCAAAACAACTTCTACTGTACGCTAAGCCTTCAGAATGGTATCAGTAGTGTTGCTTAAGCATACTTTTATCCAGTCATTGAGACAACCTACCTGTACCAATATTGGTGGCCACTCTTCCCTGCTACACCCATGACATGTTGCAGCATCATTATCCAGATACTTCATCCCCACAAGCATTAGGGCAATTCCTTTGTCCAGGCCGGATGGCAGCAGACAATATTCTTCTTTACTTCCTAAATAAAAATAAAGGATGACAGAAATTGCTCAAGCAGTACACCAGAGATAATGCAAAACAGAGAGGTTCACATGCTCTCTGTGTTTCACAATCCATGACATCAGATACCTGTCCCTCCTATGTGAATGCTAGGTAGAGTGCCCTCAAGCCACATCACACTACTCTTTGCTACTCGTAGAGGTCAATAAAGCACCCCATGAGCCTAAGCTTCAGGGTAAAATTTTAATTGTACGCTGTGAGCCATTATTTGTATGTTTTCATTTTCTTATCGATTTTTTGTCCATGCAGGGCAAGAAAATTGAAGTTCTTACCATGTCCTCTTGGGGTAATTTATCCCTGTCTCTGCTTTGACCTTCAGTTTGTCAGAAATAATAAGTTGAGGGGGACGGGGACAACTTTTTCCCCTGCATGTTAGATTTATCATTCAAAAAACTATGTCCCTCCTGCCTTCTTGACTGATTAATGTCTCCTATTTAAAGAGATAGAGTTTTTATATAAACATTTATCCACTTTTTTTTTTTTACTTCCCTTCAGTTATTTCATGGCTGGGTATCCCTCTTATTGTGATTCTGTTGTCAAGTTGTTTTTTCCCTATCTTGAAGAAAATCTCTTTACGCATGTATGTCACAACACTTCTTTCATAGGTAAATACTGAGAATCAGAGAAATTTTCAGAATACAAAATTTCTTTTCAAGCCTTTCATTTTCCCTAGGTATATTTCTAAGGTTATCACTCATCACAACACTCTAAGAGATGGCAGAATATTTCTTCGTTTATCTCACAAGTCATGTAGGATTATCACTTCCTTTCTTTAAATATATGTTTATGGTTCAGTTTTACTAATGTTTTTGCAATTTAAATACACAAGCAAGCTCACCAAAATTGTATACAAGACAATGCTCTGTAAACCTATATTAGGACTGTGTTCTTCAAATATTTCTGGTCAGATAGCCTCTAAAATCTCCTGTCTCCCAAGTATATATTTCATATACCTATGACGAGGAGACAGCCATAGCTTTGAGTTAAGCTAGCACTAGTAACAGTCCTAATCATGACTTCATGATCATGATCATGAGATCAAGGCCTTCTGAGCAGGCCAGAGTATATCCCCATGGCTCCTGGCAGGCTTGCAAGCTGCATTGAAAGCTACGCTTCTTCACTGTTACCACCTATGTTACCACGTCAAATTAAATTTAGCATATTATGAAGTGCTGCAGGCTTACCTACATTTGGCTTCATACACATAAGAAAAAAAAATACCAGGCTAACTTTTCTTGGATGGCAAAGTTTATCTACACTTCTGTTACATCCGCAGAGCAATACAGGCACTTTCTGAAAACAATGCATTTTATCTCAAAAGGCAGGAGACAAGTAGTCCCCTGAAAAAAGGGATTCAGTTGGGATTTAGCTTTTACATGGCTGAAGCTACATGATTCCCACCTTAAATAAGAATAATAAGCCTGACAAAAGCTTTCTCAATTACTGCACCTCTGAATTTAAATTTCATTTTCAGGGTTTCAGGGAATAGTTTTCTTCATTAACAGGAATCTGAAAAATTGACAAAATCGGGTGAAAAGTACAAAGAAGACTGCAATATTTGGTAGTGTATTTACCCTGACAGATCAAGCTTGACTTTCAACTGAATTTAAAGGCTGGATCTAAAAAATAATCATATTTTGTGCCAATATTAAAAAACTGATGTTTCATCTAAGAATATTTTATTCCAACCAGGAATCAAGTGTCTAAACAAAGTTGTTTTCTTAATGGAAGCCAGGTAACAATAGTATTTCAATGTTGCAGTGTTTCTCAAAATAAAATTGGAATAAATTTGAATTTGATTGAATTAAACTTTCTAGATGATTAAAGAAAGTTTCTTCAGATGTTATAAACTAGATCTATTCTTGTCTTTACTTACGCATTTGGCATTGAAATAGTACACAACTTTATTCTTTTCTTTGATTCTGTTTCCTGACATGATAGGAACCAAAACCTACCAAAAAATTTATCTATGCTTTTAGATTCTGTAAGAAAATAAGCACTATCATGGTAAGCACAAACATTAGTATTCTACACTCAGATAGTTTGCATATCATCACAGAGTAGTAGGTGAACCTGGCTACAGAGAGACAACACCCATCATTATTGAAAATAAAGTTATGAGAAGTCAACAAAGGAAAATTTGAGCCTATTTGACTCCAAGCAAGAAAAACCCCTTTTAGTAGTCTGTCCTGTAGCAAGATTAGCTTGAGTTAAAGAAACTCAGACAGATGTTTGCCAGATGAGCCGAAACAAAGACTTCACAGGTGATCCTGTAGCTTCAGGAAATCAAACCTGATTTGTATATTCCACTCAATATTCCTAGTTTGTTAAAAAAAAATTAGAGCCTTTATAAAATTCAAAGTGTGCACTGGTTACACATCCCCTGAATATACAGTGTTCCTTGCTCAGGTGCACATGGTGCAACTTTCCTGTGCAGATTTGCACAATTACTCTTGCATTTTCTCAAGTTACATAAGCCTCTCCTCACCCCAAACTGGGTAAAAGAAAGTAAGTTTTACCAGAATTTATTGTTTCCTAATATCCATGCTGTTTATCTGCCTCGTAGTTTACCATTCTCAGTTTGAAAGGACAGAAACGGGCTGCTGTTGTTTCTGTTAATCCAGATGTGTAGAAATTCAGGATTAACACACACTGGGGAAAAAGCATTTTGATCTTTTGAAGATCTAGGACAGGCTTTGTAGACAGCATCCCAAAACCGCCTAAGCAGTGCTGTGTATTTCCATTCACCTGAATTACTTGTTTGAGGTAGGTTTATGGATGAGGTAAGTTTATGAACCCTTTTATGGATGCAGATGTCTAAAGTCTGAAGAGGCTACTAGCTGAGGCTTACATACTCATGTGACACCTTGAGAAGTAGGCTTCTCTGTCAAAACCAGACTATGCATTTCTGCACTCTGTTCTCAAAAGGAGATGTGGTAGGCAGCACAGTGGAAACGTTCCAGCAATTTTCCACTTAGTCTAGGTTTGGTTGGGTTTATTAGTTTCAGCACACCTGGACCCAAGCTGATTCAATTCAGAGCATCTGTCTCTGCACCTACTTTTTTTTCTCTTTGTTAAAGGAAGGCTTATTAAATTGAAGAGTTGCTCACAAATATGGGGTTTCTATAAAATGACTAAAGTGCTGGCCAGAAGCCATTGTGCTAAGGACAAAACATGCTTTTGAATGAGAGACTGTTAAGACAGCAGAGTCAAGTACTCAAAAGCTAGGAAGAACCATAAAATGATAGTTACTCATGCAACATTAATTCACAATATCTTTTCTTTTGTATATCCATTAGGCTAGGGCCTAATTACATAAGTATATACTATTAAGTCCACAGGATGCCCAAAGCATTCAACACTATTTTAATTTCAATAGAGTGGACAGAAACAAGAACAACATACACCATTACTGATTAACATTAAATAGGGTTCTTCATCTTAATACCTTGGCTTTCCTATTCTCCAGCAAATAATAAACATTAAGCATCCTCAATAACATATTCAAAAAGAACTGTTACAGCATTCTGGTCACAGCACAATAATAAAGGCTTCAATTTCAGGAAACGCTTCCATTTAACAAAGATCTTATTTTCTCCCTCCTCGAATTGGAGAACATTTTTATAAGGTAACGCTCTGTCTGGCAGGTTTTGGGTCGTTTGTAACCATCTTTTGCAAAAGATAAAGGAAAATGTAGTTGCTGCTGTTGCTCCAAGATGATCTTGTCTCCTTGAAGGCAAATTAAAAAAAGGAAAAAGCAAAGAGGGTTTTAAAAGAAAACCAAGGATTAAAAAGCACAGAATCTATTCCTGAGGCTGGTTTTGACTTGCAGCCTGCTGCGAGACACAGAATAAGTTTTTATTAGCTACTCCAAAACCTCAGAATATTGTTCTCATCACAGTGTGTTTTTAATGTCTGAAAAACAACTTCAGAGTATACAAAAAATGCAGTAACAGCAAAGGAATAAAACATCTTTGCAAAGTTCAGAAAAGAAACTGGCTGAACAAAAAAGACAACATGTTTTCACAGCTCCCAATATCATACTCAAGTCATTTAAACATGTTCTACTGCAGAAGACTCAGCTGCAGCCTTTCCAACGCTGTTATTGCATATTCAGTTCTACTGTCTAACTGGATAAAAGTGCTTTGGAGCTAGCCCAAGGTACACAGAAGATTGTGTTCAAGCAGAGTAGAGCAATTACACCAGCTGCTGTGGAGTTTGCCAATTGAAACTGAACTTACAAACCAGGTAGTCAGCCAATTTAAGACAGGACTGCCACTATTCTTGATAATGAGGACTAAAATCTGGATCAACTTTATATACAGTCAGAGTGCTACCCTTATTAGCATCAAAGAAAGCATTACTGATAGGTTCTAGCACTGTGATACAACATAAGAATAGTGTTTTACATTGTAAACAAATCATTTGTTCTTCTGAGCTGGTGGAAAGGATGAAGGTTGATTTCCCTCCACTCCCCATCTTTAATTTTTTTAAGCATGATGAAAAAAATGCTCTTTCATGAAAGTTAAGAACACTTTTATTCCCATAGACTTTTTGAAAAAAGTGACGAAATACTTGCCTATTCTTCCCACTTCCCTCCTCACTTTTTCTTGCCCTGCCCCAGTCATTAATGTAGTACAGACACACTATTTCAAGTCGTCATTGTGACCCTGAAGCATGTAGCATTCAAATGACAGTTCCATGTGTTCCCCTTGATGTTGTTTCACGAACTACACAACCAACTCTGGAAATACAATAGTCTTACCTAATCAAATTAGTAAATATTTTAGTATACCAATGATGTTAACACTTGGGACAATTTGTAAAAATTTTGCAGAACAATAAACATTCCTATTACATAGAGAAGAGACACTGAGATATTTAAGCCACACATCTAGCTACAACACGTTAATATCACACCAACTCTAATTTTCAGGAATATATTTTATGAAAAAAAATTCCAAAGGCTTTTATAATAAGAACTTTGTCTCTACTCTTTTTCTTTGAGCATGTGTTTTGAAAAATGTCACAAGGCTGACCTCTGCTGGGTCATAAATTACCAAGCAGCTAGACTGATACACAAAACATTAGATAATTATCAAGAGGAAAAGGAAGGAATTTTTCATAGGATACCAAAATATTTTGCATAGATTTCAACGTCAAAAGGACATATTATTCTTCACACAGTATCTTGCAAGAAGAAAGGGAATATAGTGCAAGTCATTATAACAAACAAGAAGCTAACCCACTACTCATTCTCTCACAAGTACTTGAATACAAAATTAGCTACAGAACTCAGAACTACTGCTTTCTATGAGACTAAAATTAAAAGCTCGCACTGCATATGAGCTTTGAAATCACACAGCAAATCTTAGTCATGCACAAGGCCAGATCTTCACATGAATAAGCACTAAGGTTAAACAAGGAAATAAAAGAAAGGTTTGCAAAGATGTAAATACATTATATTGTGCCTTTTATTCACCTTTGGAGTCTGTCTAGAAGCGCCAAGGTCAGTCCATTCTCTCTTCAGCAGGAAAGCTCAGGATTCATTGCCAGAAGCTTCTCTCTCAGTCACTGCTAAAGTTTCAGGCAGCCTTGCAGTGATTTCAAACCACAATTATAGAGAAAGTGTAAAAAATTCACAGGAAGAAGTAGCTATAGACAGCCTTAAGTCAGTGCTAAAACAAGAGATACTTTAGGCTGCTTTGGACATTCAAGAGGTGTCTTTCCTAAGTATGAATATCATTAGTTCAGCACCACATAATCCCAGGTTAAAAAAAAAGACCGACATACATTTTAAAATACTTACTTAGATCATAAAGGAGCAACGACTGTATTACTATAATTCATACCAGCCACCAGATCATATTTCTATGTATCTTATTCTCAATCCCAGGTAAAAGAACTGCAGCACACCAGAGACATACCGCACTCTCCCTGACCAGAGTGCTGGGCACAGCAAAGCTGATTTTCATTATACTCAGAAGCAGCTGTGCCCTGACAACTCAAAGGTGACCCCTCTTTGCCTATATTTACTGGGGTTTGGCTGCAGAACAAAAGTAAAAAATGCTGTTCTCTTTAGTTCCCTCAAAAAATCAAGAGAGGAATGGCAAGTTAACTGTTTCACGTCACCTCCCGAATATCAAGTCACAGAGTGAAGATAATGAATTTTGAAGAGATATGTAACTCACATGTGAAAATCCATAGTATGCAAAGACTGAGGAGCCCTGAGATTTTGTCCATTCTTCCACACATCACAAGTCATTATGCATCTCCTCTGCTTACTCTGCCCTGAGTTCAAAGACTTGGGTTTCAGTAAATATCAACCAGGGAGCTCTTACCCTGGAGACACCAGGAAAAGTTAAAATTCATCACATTCCCATCATTCAGTACCCTCAACATAAAAAGAAACCCATATCCAGCTTCATCTTCCATCCACTGAGCATTACTCCTTTCTCAAGTCTTTGCTGCTTACCAATACAAGTGCTTCTCCATGTGATTGTACTCCACAAGATAATCAAGTGACCTCCTGTTCTTTTTTCTCATAGATGGGAAAGACCGAACTAATGCAAACTGTCAGTTTAAGGAAATAATTCCAAAAACTCACCTTGCATCATCTACAGTTTTGCAAAAGCTGCAGAACCTGCAATGTTTCACTGTCAGTCAGTCAGCACTGAGTGTAGAGGTCACACAAGATGAGTCAGCTGATTTTATGTAACAACCTCCAATTTAGACCTTCAAGAACCACATTAGCCCTTTGCCTCAGCAAAATGTCGGAAAGCCTTGTTCACTGTGGGAGAAACCTTTTACAGAGCTCTAGTTTTCCAGAACCCAGTCTTTCCTCTTCTGTTTTTTCTTTTTTACATGACCTACATATCCCTGTTCTCAGACATACAATTTCAACCTGTACTGTTCCATACTAATGCCTCTACTATTACTGAACAGTCTGAAAACACTAATGAGATTAGCTAATGATGCTAACAGTGATTTTTATATTTATTCTCACGTCCACAAGGAAAACACTAGCTGGTAGGAAAATCTAGTGCAATTTCCCGCAGAAACCCATAAAGAGTATCTCCATCGTGATTCCCTTATGCCTACATTAAATGCTTATGGACATTATCCAGGAATAAACTTATCAAATGTTACTAAATGAAATACCATAAAAAGCCTATTGTATCCACAATTTTCAACCATATCCATGGTTACATCAGTACTTCCAGAGAATCCATAAAAAAACAAATAAAAGCTAGTCTACTGTCAGTTTACCTAAATCTGCAATATAAGTATCACACGTTCATCGAAAAATTTTCAGCAGTCAAAAACTGACACACATTATAAAGTAAACTTGCAATTTCCATTGCTAACAAAAACAATTTTGCCACTCAAGACAGTATACTCACTATAAAGAATTAAAACAATGCACTGGCTAAGCTTTAGCTCTATTACTGTGCTTAGTTTTTCCAACTAGAACTCACCCTTGAAGATCTAGTACAAAAGGTAACAAGTGGTCTCAGTCTACTTTTAATATTAATATTTTCTTCTTATTTGAAAAGTGTATCCATTCGTATCAATTTTGCTTAAGAAAAAGATTATTGATATGAAGTCTAACTTGCATGTGAAAGCATAACAGATACTGATATGTGAAAACAGATAACATGTACTGTTCAAAATCACATTGCTCAAGAAATATTCCAATCTATTAAACCAACAACCTTGTAACATACATCTTAAAGCTTATTGACTGGTTAGGAGGTTAGCAAGTGAAAATACTGTCAATGTTGCGTTACAGGATAGTCACCATGTTGCTTACTAAAATGTCAGATAGAAATATGTTGAGATGTCAAGCTGTCTTCTCTCCTGCATAGACTATTCCGACATTCAATACGGTATGAAATGCTGCTCTTAAAATTGCTAATGGATGACGTGAAATCACCACTCTAAGTAAGTATCGGAAAATGGTAATGCTTTAATAGCTTAAAGGTGCTGTCAGAATCAAGCGTGTTATATGCACAGTCAAGTTATAGGTACAGTAGATTTCATAATGCAAAACAAATGAAACCATTAGAGGCATGTATGCTTCAATGTCACATCAATATTTGAATTCCACTTCCAGAGGAAATGCAAGGCTTCAGATTTTTCTGTTAAAATATGTTCTATTGTCAAGCAACCAATTTTATACAAGTATAGTAGGAGCATATGGGAAAAGAATTAAAAGACTGTGTTGCTTAAAAGAATGGGTCAGCACTACAGAATTTCGACAGGAGTTGACTCAAGCTGTAATGCATTATATGAATCAGAAAATTAAGAATGAGTTTTTACAGTTTTCCAAAATAAATCTTACATATCAAGAGCACTAAAGTATACAACAGCAAAACAAAATCCAGTGTTTCATACTTATTCAAGCATGTCCAGTAAATCAATTCTTCAAGCTATATGTGAACAAACACAGCCTAGTTCATACAAGAGACTCATTTTCAGGTGAAAAAAGAGCTGTTCACTAGTTACCAACCATATATTACACATAAATGCATTTATACCTTGAAATGCTGGACAAACGAAACTACAGCAAGTGTACTTTATCACCCATGTAGATTAATCCCCTTGAGTTTGGTTTTTGTTTGTTTTTGTGTGTGTTTTCTTGTGTGTGTTTTTTTTTTTTTTAAATAACAGACATTTTAAAAAATGATTTACAAAAATACTGATAATGGCTCACATTTCTATGACCTCAATGCTTTCCTCTTCTTTTGACCTTTTCTACCACCTCGGCAGTATCCCCAGTAGTTTTTTTGAGTAACTACATGCTGCTCAGGCTCCTTTTGCATAAGGTCCATTGATAATATGCTCTGACTCAGTTCGCTGATATACTTCAAACCATTTACATCCGAAAGCTTCTGGTTCTGTGAAATGGTTGAAAAGGCTTTTTTAAGGCCCACATCAGTACTGGTGGCTTCTGTTTAGTTTTTTCTGGAAATAGCACCGCTTCAGTTTCAGGGGTAGGAAATCGTACTCTATACACTTCAGGGTAAGATTTCTGAAACTAGAAAAATACATTAATTTAAATTAAGAATTCACTCAAACTTGTAATATAAAAAACTACTGAAGTTCCACCTCTGGGAGCAGGAAAACAATTATTTCTCTGGTGGACTTTCTATACCTCTATATAGA
>VYZM01020708.1:87650-137180 GCA_013398915.1 Dromas ardeola | reverse complement strand
AGCCAGTTGGAATTGCTAAGTTATGCCTAATAACTTTGTAATAACATGCTGTTGCAAACATCAGTGATAACTCTACAAGTAGCCCTTCAGGAAGGACATTATCAAGAACTAGGGCATTATAAAAATCTAATTAAAATTACTTTCAGAGATTTCTGTAGTTAAATGATGACAAAAAAATTAGTACTGAAATAAACTGGTAGGAATTTTTTTTTAAATGGCTGAAAAGAGCTGAATCAAAACATTCAGTTACATATTTCTAACTATGACTGAAACAGGCAGTTTATTTCTCTCACACTGTCTGCAGTGATAAAGAACACCAGAGACCTCATCTACTGCATTTTTTTTTTTTTCTACTCAATAGTGAAATCCGTGGTGATTGAACTTCGAAAGATAAGGAAACCTCCAAATTCTGAGCAAATTCTTCATTTGCTCACAACTTAGCAAGCAATCCCAATTAATTCAAATTCAGAGTAGCTTTCCACATAGCTAGAATAGACAAACTGTTCTTCAAACAAGCAAACTATTTTGTACACGCTTTACAGTAAGAATCTTTTGTCTGTGCTACTCCAAAAGCATTGTCTAGACCTTTTGCCTTACACTATACATACCAAGGTTCTGGTCCTCACTGATTCAGAAAGAGGTGGCAAATCCTTGTTAAAGCTAATTCTTGCCATCATCCTCACCAACAGCTGTAATCTTTTCCGATTTTCTGGTGGCAGCAGGAGACAAGATATCTGAAGAGCTTCTACAGCCTTGCTGTGTTTTTGCAGCAGACCTGGTTTATACAAGACCATGAGATTGGGCAACATTTCTCGATTATATATTTCCATAACATTTAGCACAACATTTCTAAATCTGTCTCCCCAGATTCCTTTCCTACTAATTCAAGACTGCATTAGAACTCCACTCCCCAAAGAGACTAGGAAGATATCCCTAGAGCTGGACTACTAGAACGGGGCATCTTAAGTATTTACAAGATTTCCTTGGGAGGCATTGGGAGGTATTAATAACCATAACTGATAACTCTAGATATTAGTTTTGGTTCATCCTTTGCTCTTTTATAACCCTCAGCTCTAAACACAATTGGGATGTATGCACAGATGTAGCAACCATGTAAAAAAACATAGTTAAGTCTAGGACAACAGTCAGAGAATCTAAAGAAAACATGTGCTTATGCATCAATGACAGCTATGACAATACTGACATGTCCCTCACACCTATAGAAATTAAACCTATGACCAATTCTACTTACAAAGTCTTGAGAAACCACAGAATGTGAGCATGGCAGCAATATTTGAAGACTGGACAGGCACAGCAGAATCTGATAGTAGTTTAGATACCTATAAAGAGGTCTCATCACCAAAATGTTACCTCTTATGAGTTTCTAAGGCTCAGTGAAGGAAACATCTACTACACATTTGCCTAAATAGCACTTTTATCAGAACAAAACAGAAATCAGGAGCAAAATATCTGCACAGCTGAAGTCTGTCAGTAACTTTTAAAAAAGGAACAAGGAAGATGACAGAAAGACACACGTCTTTTTTTTTTCCATAGGATTATAGATGTTGGAAGGAATCTTTGGAGATTATCTAGATCTCTCCCGCTGGTCAAAGCAGGGTCATCTACGACAAGATGCCCAGGACTATGTCCAGTCAGGTTATGAATATCTCCAAAGATGGGGATTCTACAGCCTTTCTGCACAACCTCATCCAGTGTTTGACCTGACCACCTTCCAAGTAAAATCACTGTTTTCCTATGTATAAATGAAGTTTCCTGTATTTCTGTTTGTGCTTATTGCCTCTTGTCTTGTTATTGGATATCACTGATAGATGTCTGGCTCCCTCTTCTTTACTCCTCTCACATCAGTCTTTTATACACATTAATAAGATCCTGGTCCCATTATCAGCCCAGGGGTACCCCCTGCTGATTGACACCTAGCTGGACTTTGTGCCATGGATCACAACCCTCTGAGCCCAGCAATTTGGCCAATTCCTGGTCTAACTCCCTACCCACTTATCTAGCCCGTACTTCTTTAGTTTGCCTATAAAGATGTGATGGGAGGCAGTGTTGAATGCTTCACTACAGTCAACATGAACAATATCTACTGCTATCCTCTAATCCACCACCTCAGTCAGTTCCAGACTGTGTAAAAAGTGGAAGCTGTTTGTTATTAAAAACAAATTTAAAAAAAATAACCGAAGTGTGCAGTAGTAAGTAGGGCAGCCAAAACCAATAGTATTCCAAGAAAAGAGTGATAATTAACTGTAGTCAATTTCATTTTCAAATGAAAGCTTTTTCTAACTTCAAAGGAAGATTTGGCAAGCACACCAGTACATATGTTTAGAAGAGGCCCTGAGAAATAAAAGTTAGCCTTAATGAGATTTGTACATAAAGAATCATAATCTATGCAAAGAGCAAGTTTAATCTTACCAAGTTAGTAAAATATCTGATGATCACTGGCACCTTAGTCCTGTTTTCTTAGCTACTCTGAAAACTAATTTCAGCCAGCCTCTTGGAATAGAAGTGCTCTAAGTGAGGCATCTTGATATGGTTACACAAGCCACCTATGATTTCTGCAAATATTTCTCAGGTTTTAAGATGGAGTTTTTAGACATTTACAAATCGCATTATGGCTGCCTCAAATGACTAAAAATATTATCTGATAAACAACACTTTCTTTGCTATTTCCACTAAACAGAAAGCTTATCCACTGAAGGAAGAAAGAAGTCCTGTAATCACTGTGGAGAGGTTGTAATTCTCTGAGGGTAGCAATATGAAAAGTCAAAGACTCAAAGACTGAAATCTTGGTTTATAGCTGTCTTAAGATTGAGAATTATTGCCAATTTAGCAAGCTATACTCCATTTTAAAAAAATCACAGAAATGCAACTGCATACATGGATCTGCTTTTCCATGTTTTGTAAATGCACAACTTGCTAAGCAGTTACTGTTTCACAGGCAGAATTCAGTACTAACATTGACACCTACCAAAAAAATAGTATTCTATAGAGTGTGTATTATCCTCTACATTTCCCTACAGCTTCACAGTAGTCTGTACATTAGCTTTGTTGTTAAGGCTTAATTACATATTGAGCAGAATCCAAAACTTTCGCCTTTTTCTTTCAGCTTAACAACCCCAAAAAATCACTTCCTCCTCCCCCTCTCCCCTCACTCCCAAGAATCACATTTCAAATCTCAGAAGAGAGTCTGACTGGTTAGAAAAGACCTTGCTACCGAAACTGCAGATCAGTCATCTCTGCCTTATATTTACTTGTTTATTTTCTTACTGCTGGTTCTAAGTAGTTTTGAGTACAAAAAGGAAATTTAGGCTTCACCACAGGTAGTCTTAATTGTCTTCTTGATCTCCCTCCACCGGTTAGATAGGGAGCATAGTCTTGAGTTATAAAAAAAAAGTGGAAAAGACACCTGTGGGTCATCTAGTCCAACCCCATCCCCCAGTCAGTGAGGGTGCTTAAATCAGGTACCCCAAATCATCCCACTGAGGCCAAATGCAGCTTTTTAGCCTTTCAAATACCTGGGTTAGGTGTCTGGAGGAGGCTGGTTAGGCAAGACTTCTAGAGAAACATGACATTTTCAAACATATACTGCCAGTAATTTAAAGTAAATTGTATAAGCATGAAGATGGAACATGAACTAAGTAGTTCTTGAAAGCCTGTATTCCCATGATTTTTTTGTTTAAATCTATTTTCATTAGTAAGGAAGGATTCCATAACACCTCATTTTTTGTGAAAGAGACCACAGAATGATTTTTTTGCCTTTTGAAACTGTGCACAATTTCTTTTCATTTCCACATAAACATTGGCATGACTTCATTCTTCCCATTTTTATAAACGTGAAATACTGCGAAGTAAAACTTAAAACCTGAAAGAGGTGAAACACAATGGAAAAGCAAACAAAAAGACAGTATAAAAGGAGAGGAAGAATTTTTAAAGATATTATCAAGAATATCTGTTGTCTAGGAAAAGAAGTCTGAAAAGGAACTATATTCAGTTTGAAGCAAGATTGTCAACTAACAAAGTATAAAAAAAAATACTAAATTCCAGAAATAAAAACGTTATTCTTAATTCCTTTTTCATCTCAATAGTTTACTAAAACCAATGTTGTTCCCACTTAAACTCAGAAAAGTGACATGCTACAACGCATGCTTACTTTTCAAGTCAGTTGTTCTTTTCTGAAATGTAACTTTAAAATGTACTCAAATATTTTCACATTTAGTGTCTTTCAATAGGCCATCTATAGCTACAAGACAGGTGAATTTGATACAGTTTGAACCCTTAAACAGTTATAGTTGGTAACTAAACTATTGTTTCTTTAAAGCACTAGATGATAGTCAATGCCTATTCTAAGTTTAAGCAATGAAGGATTTCAATTTCCTTCAGACGTAATATTGCCACAGTTAAAAATAGTCCTTGCAGCCCTAATCCTTTTTAATCTAGACTTCAGTCGAGCAATTTCTAAAAAGCTTATGTGAGTTTTTAAGATGCTTAGCTATTTTAAAAAAAGTAAAAATCTGTTAAAATATATCTGTTAAGTGTGGGAGTGGTAAGCAATGAACACAGGCCTTCAAAAATTATAAAGACAAGCTATAGAGGACTTTTGAACCAATGAGATGAAAAAGACACAAGAATAAAACCACCTTGTGATATGAAATAAATTTAAATATTAAACTGTTCTCCATGTAGAATAGACAAGGCAGCTCCTAAAGAAATGAGCTGTGGTACTATCTGGGTATGGTAAATTAATTCCAGGAAGTTAATTCCAAAGAATAATTTTTTCATAATATCGCCAACTACTTACCTAACACACTAACAAAAACATCAAAAAAATGAAATGTGAGAAGAGGTTCTTTCATCTGGCCAAAGTAGTCCACTATAGTTTTGAAGACATCTCTTTCAAATCCTGAGTATGTAGGCTGCTTCAAATCTGAGCAGCTGGGCCCTACAAAGGAAAAAAAAAAGAAAAAAAAAAAGGAGAGAGAAAATTAATTTGCAGCCACCAATCAGATCACTATTTTCTATTCCAACCAATAAAAATGCAACGCCAAGTAGAAAAAAAAAAACAACTACAAAACTTAGACTCATTCCTCAAAATATAAGTGAAATTGTATTGATCTATTGATCTATTTCCAATAGCTCTAGTGAAAACATATAGTAGAGGAAAAAAATGAATAGAATAGTTAAATCTTTATATATTTCATTGAAATAAGCTGCTCTGGCAGAATATATGCTGGCTGATCTTTTCCAACTTTGTTTAAGACAATGATCAGAAAAAATATTGACTACAAATATGAATAGGATTTGATAAAGCTGTAAAGGCACAGTCAGTTCAATTGATTTTTACGGGGGTGAGTTTGTTAGTTTTTTTTCCCCCTCCTGAATTTACTTACAATTTGCTAGACATTTCATTGCTGATAATATCCAGTGAGGTAGTTCCTCTGCATAGGAGAGAAACAGACAGATATTAAAAGGAGAAAAAGCGTGAGAAAAATGTTAAACTGTAAGATAAAAAGCGAAGCTGAAAATTGTTTGACAAACTGAAGTTTGTCCTATATAGTGGATTACCTAATTGCAAAGGCAGGCTATACCTTAATATAGGATCTAGCTTGAATTACATCTATGCTTTAGTACCTCCAGCACTCAATATAAATCAGTTATGCACACTGCTTTTACAATTCAATCAGCAAAATGGATCATATCGCAAATCCGTAACCTGCCCTGCAAAAATCAGCCAAACTAGTTCAGGCTACACCTTCACTAGTGCATTACAGTGAAATGGTTACTTTGCACTGAAGATGTTAAAAAGCACTCATCTGTTCAGTTCTGTCATTTCTGCAAGGAGGAAGTTAGTATCTTCAGGTGCTCCAATTGTCTTTAAAATAAACACGTATATGCTCTCAGGGAGGTTTTATTCACAAACCAAACCAGGTTCCAATCTCATATTTCACTTCTCTACAAATCTTGTAGAAAACATGGTGGCAATAATATTGTGATATATCACAGCAGCAAAAATGCTTTACTTTCTCCCTGATGTGCAAAGCAGTTTTAAATTTGGCACTAGTTTGAAAACACTGATTGAAAACTAAAAACTGAGAAATTTTAAGCCTCTCTCAGTGTATGTTTTGAATCTTTCCCAATTTTTAATACACATTTCCCTCACATAAACACCCCAGTTCAGGCAGTTAAGGGCTGGGCTGACAAATCCAGCTTGAAGTGAATAATACTGCTATCTTTATAAATGAAAAGTTGCTGCTCATTCGCCTTCATCTTTCAACCCTGCTAAAACATGAATATGTTCAAGAGAGTAAATATGGAATAAACACTGATTCTTACTGTCATGATGTTCTCTGATGGATGTCAGATGACAACAATGGCATACTTTGTAAAAATTCTAGTATAAATGTGATGATGAAAGTATAAAGATGCTACATGTTAGTATAAGTTAGAACGAATACTTTTTTTTACTAGTAAACTACAGTATAAAAAAATTAAATGTAAACTTTAAAATACTCACTTGATTTATCTTCTAAAGTGACAATGCCTTGCTTATTGACATTGTATGCATTTTGGATTATATGTTTTGAATTCACAAGTTTTGTGTCTAACACTTCATCCAGAGAATCCAAACCCAAGACCTTCTGTAATCTGTAAAAATACATAAACACATAGTTCATACATCATCTAATCTGAAAAAGGCAAACGTAGTATTAGGATAGATATGATTCTGAAAAAGAGACCTCTCCATTTCATAGAACATTAAAGTCAGAAGGGACCCAATAACGGTCTTGGAGTCCAACTCCCTGCTCCTCACAGGACTGCCTAAAACTAAACCATATGACTAAGAGTATCATCCAGATACTCCTTGAATTCTATAAGCTTGGTGCTTCCCTAGGGAGCCTGTTCCAGGGACCAAAGACCCTTTCAGTGAAGAATCTTTTCCTAACGCCCAATATGAACTTCCCCTGATGCAGCTTCATTCCATTTCCTCATGTCCTATTGCTGATAACCAGAGGGAGATGAGCACCTCCCCCTCCACTGTCCCCCCTAGAGGAAGTTGTAGGCTGCGATGAGGACACCCCTCAGTCTTCTCTTCTCCTAGCTGAACAAACCAAGTGACCTCAGCCACTCAAAAGTCGCCATCTTGGTTGCCCTCCTCTGGGCACTTTCTAATAGTTTGATGTTCTTCTCATATTGATGCACCAAAAACCGCACATAGTAGTGGAAGTGGGCCACACCAGTGCATTGTACAGTGGGACAGTCACTTCCCATCACTGGCTGGCTATGCTGTGCTTGATGCACCCCAGAACACACTTGGCTCTTTGGCTGCTAGGGCACACTGTTGACTCGTATTCAACTTGCCATCAACACAAACCCCCAGATCTCTTTCCACAGGGCTGCTGTCCAGGCTCTTTTCCTTCAATATACACATATTGAGGGATATAATATATGTATAACCAGGGTTATCCTAGCCCAGGTGCAGAGTCCAGCACTTGCTCTTGTTAAATTTCACACAGTTGATGATTACCCAGCTCTCTAGTCTATCCCAATCTCTCTGTAAGGCCTCTCTACACTCAAGGGAGGCCACAGCTCCTCCTAATTTAGTATCATTGTCAAACTTGCTTAACGTACATTTGATTTCTGCATCCAGATCATTTATAAAAACATTAAAGAGCACTGGCCCCAAAACTGAGCCCTGGGGAACCCTACTGGTGACTGGCCAACAGCCTGATGTAACCCCATTTACTATTATGCTTTGCGCCTGACTCATCAGCCAATTGCTCATACAGCCTGTTATGGGCTTGTCTAGCTGTGTGCTAGGCAGTTCATGTAGAAGGATACTGTGAGAGACAGTATCAAAAGCGTTGCTAAAATCCAAAGCCACCATATCTACTGGTTGCCATTGGTCAACTAGATGAGTGACCTTGTCATAAAAGGAAATTAGGTTGGTCAAGCAGGACTTTCCCCTTGAGAACCCATGCTGGCTATCACCAACAACTGCATTGTCTCTCAAGTGTTTTTCAGTAACTCCCAGAACAACATTTTCCATAATTTTTCCAGGTACTGAAGTAAGACTGACAGGCCTGTACCTGCCAGAATCTTCCTTCTTAGCCTTCTTGAAAACTGGGACATTTGCCAGCTTCCAGTCAAGTGGGACATCTCCAGACTCCCAAAGTCATTGAAAAAATAATGGAGGGAGGTGCCACAATGACATCAGCCAGCTCTTTCAGTACCCTGGGATGAATCCCATTGGGCCCCATACATTTATGCGCATCCAACCGGAGCAGCAGGTCTCGAACAAGCTCAGGGTCACCCCCTCAGTAACAGTCTTCCAACACAGGGTTCCAGGACCCATCATTGGTGCTGAAGATGGAGGTGAAGAAGGCATTAAATGCCTTCACTTTGCCTATGTCCCTATTCGTGAGGTGACTGACTTCATCAAGCAATGCACCAATGTTACCTCTGATTCTCCTTTTGCTGTTAACATATTTTAAAAAGCCCTTTTTGTTGTCCTTCACAGTGCTGACCAGCTTGAGCTCTAATTGAGCTTTGGCTGCACAAATTTTCTCCCTACAGTAGTGAACAGTATGTCTGTAGTCTGCCAGTGTCACCTGCCTTTGTTTCCAAAGTCTGTACACTTTCCTTTTCTGTCTAAGTTCTAGAAGAAGATCCCTGCTCAGCCAAGCTACCCTTCAGCTCCACTTGCTTGAGTTGAGACACTTTGGAATTTCCTGCTCCTGCACTCTTAAAAGATGGCTCTTGAAAAGTGACCAGCAGTCATGGACCCCAGTACCTTCAAAAGCGGATTCCCAAGGGACCTTACTGACTAGCTCCTTCAGCAGCCCGAAGTCTGCTCTCCCCATACGCAGGGTCACTGTTTTGCTGGCACTTTTTCTCCTGTCACTGATGATTTGAAACTCAACTACTTTGTGGTCACTGTTACCAAGACAGCCACCAATCACCACTTCGCCCATGAGTCCCTCTCTGCAAACAAAAATTCTAGAAGGCCACCTTTCCTAATCGGCTCCCTTCGTACCTGCACCAAGAAGTAATCTTCAACATAAGTCAGAAAATTCCTGGACCTGTTTGTGTACACTGTATGATATTCCCAGTTGATGTCTGGGAAGTTAAAATCACCCATAAGAGAGATGCACCTGCTGCACCAGGCAGGAACTTGTTGCCATTGCCCTCTATCTTTTAAGTCGCTATTTTCACCCAGGTGGAGACTGGGTAGGGAATACTCCGTACCACGTGTCCTATCTGCCTGACAGGCCAGTCCCGGGGAACATAGGGTGAGGTTTTAGTAATCTGTCTCAGTCTCCCTGTTACTCCTCAGCCTACTCACCTCCTCCTAAAGCTCTGTGACTAAGCAAAGGAGTTCCTGTACCTGGGCGCAGTAGCAAGTAGTGTTCTCACTACCGTTGTCTGGTACTGGCATAAAAGCAGGGCACGCCCTGCAGCCCAGCACCTGGGTGGCAGCGTGTTACTGACAGAGCTCTGTCTGGGAAGCTGCATCAGTCGCAGCGGGTGCAGAGTTCAGAGCGGACATGGCCTACTGACAGCTGGATACCATTACTCCCTGTCAAGCTCGCAGAGCTTCAGCACCCTTCCTGTATGCCCTTCTGCACAAACTGCCGTGCCATGTACCATTTGCTGTGCTGCTGGTTAATAACACTCCATAGGAGCTTCTTTTGTATGTTGGGGGGGGCCTGGCTGTGGTTGCTCCTGGCCTCACCCAGGTCTCCTCTGCCACCGTCGCATGAGCTGTGGGTTTCCATCAGGTCTCTCCACTCCCCAGAGCTTTCCCCAGTTGAGGAATTCCCCCTGTGCACTGTGTTAGAGTGCTCTGCGGTGGACCATGGCAGCACCAGAGCTGCTTGCCTCGGCATCAAGTTTATTACATGGAGGTAATGTGTTAGGTTTAGATGAAAGTAATCACTAGTAAGGCCTGTGCTGTAAAAATAGCTAATGTATATCATTTTATTCTCCTGCATAAATAGTCTAAAGAAATGCCTGTAACTTTGCATGTGATACTCCTGTTGAAAATAGTAAAGAATGTCCGAATCTCAAAGCCTTCTGCACTCAATTAGCTACTCCATTTTGTATCTCATACAAAGTGTCTCCTTACGAAGCATTGTACTTACCATTGAAAGATTTCATTGTACAGAAATGCTTCTATTTCAGAGAAACAAGAAAAAGAGAAAGACTAAGGAAAAAAAGTGACTAAACAAGGCAAAGCCCACACAAAAAAAGGATTTTATAACACAAAAGGACCTATAACACAACAGGGAAAAGGTCAAAAGGTATTAAGCACAATAAAGTTTCTTTGAAAACTTTATTTGCTGAATTCCTTAGCCAAACAACAAGAGGTATAGTTAGTGTAGCCACTATGGCTTTGATCGCAGCGGTGAAAGGTGAGTGGGTGAAATTACAAGCCTTACCAGAGAAGACAGACAAGACTATTACCTACTACACAGTTTTACTGTAACAGCAAATGACTCACAGGTATACTCACCGTGACAAAGTCATGGATTTCCATATCTCTTCTATGTTTGTTTGTGTTAGCTCTCTGCGGAACACAAGTTTGCATCCCGGTACTTCCCCTATAGCTATACTGTGTCGCTTGTACCACATCTCAGAGTTCTGAAATGGGAAAAAACACCCCTCTAATTGATGACTTTTCAAGTATTGAACAGTATGATACATTTATAGTACAGCATGCTCCCTATTACAAGTGTTTTAAATATTCCTAAGTTACAGTAAATTCTCCATGTAAAGGAGTAAAGGATGCAAGTGACTATTCAGGTTTCATGGATGCACAGCATCTTTTCTCAGTTATGTAATTTGTCCAAAGCTGAAAAATTATGTGTGCCAGAACAGCCATTAAAGTTCATGAGTCAAAGGCCTCTAGTCCTGTGTTCAGATACTCTCCATAATTAAAATCAGTTCGTCTCACTTGTTTTCAACTACCAGTCTAAGATTAAACATCTGCTTACGGAAAAATTATTGGGGAATTATTAGAAGAGATATCGAAGACTGATATTCATCTTTGTTTAGAATATACTGATCATAACTAAACATTAAGTACGTTGGCAAAGCAAAAACAAATAGCTACAGCTGAAGACACCGAACAGATCTAGTCCACCATTATAACAGAATAAAGTGTACAAGAGACTACTGTCCTTACTGAGCCTTCACAACCAAGATTGATGCTTGAAGGTTATCAACAATGTGTCGATGGGTGAACATACAATACGGTTTGTGTCAGCAGTGTACTTCTCAAGGCAAAAGTCCTAAGCATTCCCAGTTCTTTGATTTACATCACAGAGCAGTCCTAAAGCACATTAACAGTGTTCCTTGTGATCACAACCAATCCACAAAAGGCACTCCTGGAATGCACTTAATTACTACAAGCACTAATTGTCATTCCATGACACTAGACTAGAGCTAGTTTGAAATAAATAGCACCCTCTGAAATTACTATCTGATCTTCCAAATCTGTATTTCACTACACAGACCTATGCCCATCAATCCACACACAGACAGTAAGTGCTCTGATTGATCCTGGAGCAATTTAAGGTGCCACTACTTTCAGCTACCTGTCTACTTCACCATTCCAGCAGAACTTACAGCTTTCTATAGAAGAGCCAGTAGAAAGCAGTTTATTCCTTTGCCTCAGTTACTTCAACTTACAGTCCAGTGTATTAAGCAAAACTGCCAATGAAAGAGATTTTGAGCTATGCCAGACTGTATGCTGTCGCATCTGATTCAGATGTATATAGGCAGTCCTTTGGTAACTTTTACCAGGCTAGGATGCTTGATGGAAATTTAGACCAGATGGAGGCTGTAGCATTTTAAACTGCAGCAGATACTTGCTCAGTACCTAAAACACTCTATTATCTTTACTTGTCTTTGGCGTTATCTTTTCTTTTTTCCCTCTTAATCTTCTACCTACTATTGAAGTTCTAAGGACCATGCTTTTTCCTCTTCAGAAGCCTGCTGTACACGAATGGGGCACTCGATCTGCATATAAGTAATTGGATTACAGATATGGAATAACCATTCATTCAGGACGTCTAGATGTCCAACAAAGTGGTAGGAGCTACTTTTTCAAACAGGTTATTGATCACCTGCACTGATAAGTGTCAACAAGCAGGCCAAAATTATCGAAGAAGTCCCAAGACTTCACAAAATATGAGAACACTCACATACAAAATGCACTGGAGAAAGGGTTTAGAACGTACATAAGTCCAGAAGCCCAGGCTTTTAAGGTGTCCAAGAGTCGATACAATTTTGATTTACTAATAAAAGCAACAGTTTTTTCAACTTTATAAAGGCTGGATCAATCCAGGTAAGTATGAGGCAGAATGATTCTCCAAGCTTACAAAAGGCAACAATGAAACTAGGGCCACTTCTTCTTAGCCACCGCATATTCCTTATGGAAAAGGAAACTGAATCACTAACATCTTCATAGCAGCTGGGAAAGGAGTAATACTGTATATATTCGGCTACAGGGAGTGTCTGAATATGAGTTACAGTGTAAGTGACAGTAAAGTAACTATTTTGTCTTGTATAACAAATGCCCTATTGAAATTTGATCAAATTGGAATGCAAGCATACTGGCAAATACAACCATGCTGAATTCAGGATTCTCAGGACATCATAATCTGTAGCAGAAAGAACACTCAAAACCAACATCCCCAGCAAATCATTATGAACAACTTTACTTCACATAAGTCTAAAATAAAAGTATTTTGCATTTCATTTTATCACCAAGTATTTTGTGCCACAACAAAGAGATCATTAGTTCAGTTTTGCTTTCTAAATATGCTTATGTCTGGTGAAATAAAAACTAGATATCTTACCATTGCGACTGATTTCACCGGGATGTGTTCTTGGGAAGTTCCAGCCTTCGGTTCATTCCAGTCTGGAAATTTAATTACTTCCTTTCCATATGAAGTTTTTTTTGGATATGGCTTCAGCGGTGAGGAAGGAGGAAATCTACAATTAGAGAATATTTTTAATGCTTCTGAACTCCACCCTATTCCATATTTACCCATGCAAAACTGTAGTAGGCCTTCACAACAAATGCCTTGGACATTCACAGTGCGACTTAGTTGCCTAAAGACTGGCATTAAGTGACATGTAAAACATCCTGATGTGTCTTGTTTGGCCTCCATCTGCTGCTTCATGTCCTTTGTACCTCCCTTGACGTAGCTGAGCCTTGGGTGAATATCTGATATCCCAGTGCATCTCAAAGAGCAGCAGCTGCCTATGCATAGGCAACTGACTCAGGTCTTCACTAGAAGGCACTGATCATACTGAAAAAGCTGTGGGTAGATTTTCCCCATATCAAATGCACTGCTAGCATGCATCTCCTAAAGCAAAGCTGCATAACTAAGTCACATGACTAACGCTTGGCTTTAATTAGTGTGCATGTAAGTGTCTGCACGCAGTTTTGTACACATTACCACGCTCTTCTGTGTTTACATGCTTTCTATGCGAAGATCATATCCTGCAGTTCCTCTCTGGAGTCTTTTTCCAGCTGGTTGTGCAGGAAGCTCATTCACTTTTAAAGGCATTTCAAGAAGTGCCTTCAATAGATCAGCAGAAATAAACCCTAAGCTAGCCCGTGCACAAAACAAGGAAAACAAATGATCCCAGAATACATTCAGCTCAGTCACATCTCCAGCTTGACCAGAATTAAATTACTGCCAAAACTACATCAGACCATTTACAAAGGAATTAATGGCAGCACATCAGAAAGGCAAGTAAGTTTGACAGCAACATATCAGTCTGGCACAGATCAGATCTTGTTTACTTGCACTCCTGGGTTTTAGATGTTGAGATTCCTGATGCTTCAAGAAATTGCTTCAGCCTCACTCACTCTTTTAATCAGTACGTAAAAGACAGTTATGTCTGCAACCATGCAACAAGAGCTTGTACACTGCTAGGTAGCATGCATTTATATCCTACCAGAAAGATTCTCATGCTCAAGAAATCCCGAAGTTTTCTCTAAAATTTCACCCCATCCCCTCAAGGCAGTACCAACACTTAATTAGTTTTTAAATTAGTTTTTTTATTGCAATTTTTTTAGTCCAGTAGTGTTATACTGCATGAGTTAAACATGTTATGGTTTTGACCACACACTGAGCCCATTTGGCATGTTCCACAACACTCTTCAACAGAATATCTGCAACACAGGTAGATATCACCTCCTTCGGACAAACCCTGAGGAGAAGTAATAAACACCTTGCTCTAATCCTGCAAGACTTACTCTGCCTTTTAAAAGTAACGATGATTACACTGCAGATGTTCAGCTGTTCAGTGTTCTCAACTGTTTTTCTGCTATTCATTTTTTCTTGGAGTTTAATGTTAAAACATCTGCAGTCTTTTTTTCGTTGCCTTACAGTTCCCTGTTTCCCCTCCACTTCTTCACAATTTTTAGCTTTATGTTATTTGCTGCCCTGATTCTTGATGAACTAGTAAATGAATGAGTTCTTACAAGCAGAAAAAGGAGGTGCATTCTCCTTTTCCAGGTAGTGTTACAGCAAGATCTAGATAGAGACAAGTTTTTGGATGGATAATGAAAAGCCTCTGATTCTATGATGAGCAGAACAACATTACCTAAAGCTAGCAACTGAGGAGCATTCCAAGGTTGACATGTCAAGATTAGCATGGTTTACAGCCATCAGCACTAGTTCTAGGAGTTTATACAAAGAGGAAATAGAGATACTTGTTTGTGTCCAGAGCAATGGATAGAGAACAGGGTCAACTAACATTAGTATCAATGGTATAACAAGTACCACAGATGAATTCCCAGTTTACTAGCAATGCAAGAGTACTAACCCTTTTGCTTTTAATCCAATTGTTTAGATTCCAAAAAACATAAAGCTTGACAGCTTCCAAAACTGTAACTTCTCATTTATTATTGTAGACTACACTGAGCCAGTAAGTCAGGATGCAGACAGATAGTCTTTGCTATTTTTAGAAGCCACACTAGTCGCCACCCTCACATTTAATACTTGCCTGATACTCTCAGGCAAATCAACATTTGGCAATACCACTTTTGCATCTGTGGAGCGAACAAGAGCAGACAACTACACCACATACAAAGTTATGAATGACACAACTGTGCACCATGAAGTACAGTTACAGTAAATTAACACAGGAATTTATAGAGAAGGAAGATATGAAGCATATCAATATTTCCAGGTTAAACAGTGGAATTAGAAGTGACTTGTACTGCTACCTGTATCAACACAGCAAGGAATGTATTTATAATGTAACATTAGGAAAGTCCGCCAGAGGGAGCTGCCAGGACATTAAATACATAAATAAAGGCAGGATGGAAACCTGATGTTTAACTCTGTAGGTAGGTGAAAGCAGGTTTTAATACTTAAAGCCAAACACCAAAACCATGACTAGCATACGTAGTCTATTTATACACCAAGCCCTGTGGGAAAAAGCTAACTCCAATTCAAGATGCATGAAAGGCATGCAGTTTTAGTCAAAAAAACCTGTTCAATTAGTAACTTAGTTATCTTTTGAATGGGAGGTGGAGAAAGAGCATCATTAAGATAGCTATAACAGAAGAGCTCTCTTGTCCAATAGCAGATCATTAGGCACAGCACACAGTAAATGAAAAGCACAGAAATATTTCACCCAACCAACTTCCACAGCCTGCAGCTCAGGAAAGTCATGGCTGAAAATATGAAGGAGAAAAGAGCAAAATAATTTGAATGTGTCACGATGCCAAAGCAAAACAAACAAATAAAAACCCCACAACTACACAAACACAACAAACCCAAACCAAAGAGATATGTAGCATAATACCAGTGGTTACCAAAACCCACATTTAATCTTTTGACTGAGTTAATGCCCAGAAAGAAAGGAGACAAAGTACTTAACACCCATGGCACCAGTTAAAATAAACTGCAGGTAGTGCTGTCCTAAGACGAATAGACTGAGCAGGACTGGGCTAGGAACATACCAAACAATTAAGACACCTACCACCATGTGTTGTACCAGCACATAATTGCTTTTCTAACTCTGTTTAAACAAGTAAAAAGCCCACTACATGCCACTTCTTTACATTTAACCTTCTCCAGGCTGAAGCCAAGTCGTAAGATCCTCTGCAGCTCTTCTTGTCTTCCATGCCTGTTTTTCCAACCTGAACTAGTCCATGACTAGGTAAACTATCACAATAGCTTGTCCTTCTACAGCGGCCCTAAGCAGATGGCCACAGAAGAATTTAAGAACAGGATAAGCATACATGGTACTTCCTCAGCGTGCTTTCCCAGCCTTCAGTCATTTTCAGCTTATAAACTGCTAAGCCACATACTGTTTTTATATACTTCACAACAGATTTTATTGGATGAGATTCTGAAAATATCTTCAGATACAAGTCCTTTGATACACTGGGTCCTTCAAATTTGATTCCCAAATTCTAAAATTTATCATTTTCCTTGATTGTTACGTGGAATTTCCCTTTATGGAGCTAAGTTTGGAGAGAACATTAATTTTTTATTCCCTCCAAATTACTTAAAATTTCTTCCATTAAAGTTGATTGAAATTGGTTTGAATATTTAACTTATTTGTCTGGAAAGCTGTATCATCCAATGTTGTTTCCTTCAGAAGGTGGGCTAAAAACCAGCTACCACTTTCACTGAAAGATGTCATGCAGTATCATTAAGAACAAGTGCAATCAGTGCTAATTTGTTACTGGAATTAAATACAAATCTGATCCAATCTGACTGTGAATCAACTGAACTGGAACAAGTTTAACATAGAATCATTCAGGTTGGAAAAGACCCTTGGGATCATCAAGTCCAACCATCAACACCACTCTACAAAGTTCTCCCCTACACCGTATCTAAGTGACTCTTAAACACATTCAGGGATGGTGACTCCACCACCTCCCTGGGCAATAAGGGCTTGTTGGAGGGCACACATCGAGATGCTGGCAACTCAGAAACTCTAAGCAGCATTGTTAGGGCTGACCGACGAGGATGGGATTCGAACCCATGCGTGCAGAGCACAATGGATTAGCAGTCCATCGCCTTCACCACTCGGCCACCTCGTCAGCATGAAAGACAAAACACAGTTATTTTATAAGAAAGTATCTTAACTCAAGTTTGCTTATGATAAAGTAAAATAATTACATCACACACACATCTTATTTTTAAAGTATTCCAAGTCAATAAATAAAATTAGAAGACTAATGAACAACTGCACTTACAGCATAGGTGTACAGACTGGACAGCAAAAAAGTTTAGTTACACTCTACAAACAAACTAGTTAAGTTCATAGACCAAAGTAAAAAATTGACTTCATCGTGAAAGTGGAAATTCAGTATTACATATATTTTTCCAAAGACAATATTAAGAAATCATTACAAAAAAATTAATACATAAAATTTCTTCAAGTATGTAATAATATATATAATAAATAAAAACATAGCATTATTGTTGACCTATTTTTCCTATTCGTCTGCATGAAGATAGCTCATACTTCATCAAAAGAAGACTCGCTACGATATAAGTTACAGATCCATATTTAAAGGTAACGGTCATCTTTACACTACTTTTTCACTGAACAGGACACTACAAGGTGGTACAAATTCAGAACCCACAACTTCTGGACACACAAACCTTAACTGAGGTCACAAGAGGTCAAAGAACCCACTCAAGTAATGCTAAGCTTTCATTACAAAGAAAATTCTTTTCCTCTGTTAACAAGCCACCAGTTGAGAGGCTAAACAGAGGTAAGTAAGCAAGCAACCTTGAGTATGAGCAAATATAGCTTTCTCTTTTAAGACAATTTCAATCTACAACTCAAGAAGTACAGAAAAAGACTATATATATATATATATATCACGATTTTGGGGAGAGGGAGGACAACTGGAGTTGGACCCTCAGTGGCATCCTCACTTCCATCAATGTCCTCTTCATATGCACTTTTCCAACTCCGACAAACCTGATGTCTACAAACAGTAAACAGATCTCACTACCTTGTAAAAGTTACAAAAACTTTTGTTAGCATTTGTAGAAAGTAATAAAGCTAAAAGTGCCCTTCAAAAATATTAAACTAAAAAAAAAAAACAAACAAAAACAAACAAAAAGAAACCCAAGCCAAAAGTTAAATCATGACAGTTGCCCATCACTAAAGAAAATGAAGTCTT
This sequence comes from Dromas ardeola, assembly GCA_013398915.1. Lineage (NCBI taxonomy): Eukaryota > Metazoa > Chordata > Aves > Charadriiformes > Dromadidae > Dromas > Dromas ardeola. Next base: position 118,984 of record VYZM01020708.1, on the reverse strand, counting down.
TAAAAGGAAGGGGGAAGGAAGAAACATTAACACCTTTTCAAAGACATACTACAAAAACATTTGTAAGACCAACACACAGAAATTATTACTCCCCGTTTCCAAAACCCCAAATTTTTCAGTCACTGTATATAGGTTTACCTATATAAATGGCCATCATCTTGAAAATCCTCTTTGCCCCATCTTCCTTTAATATCTTCAATAACATGATTTTTTAGGAATTTTTTAAGTAGCTTAACCGTTTGATTGCGTGTCACTTCTGGGCCAAAGTTTTGATTAGATCCAAGCAGTTCATGTAAACAGTCCACTGCTTCTGAGGCTTTGAAGCAACGCTCGTAGCTTTTGAAGCGACACCGATGCTTCCGTAAAGGCATCCCAGCACGAAAAAGTTCTATTATCTCGTTCCACTAGGGAAGAGGAACAAAGCAAGCTGTTACAGGAGCTCTTCTCTTAGAAGCATTTTAGTTGTACAAAGTGAGATCAGAATACAGACAGATCTGAATGTGGAACTACATATTTTTTTGATCATTTGCGTTTATAAACACACTAAAACATAAAACCATGATTTAAACAGTTGAGACCTGAAAACAAACACGAGATTTAGGAAGCTGAAAGACATCGAGACCCACACTACCTACGGCTCGACAGACACAGCTTCAACCTCCCCTTGGCTTTTAACTTGACAAAAGGCTGGCCTAAAGCTCGGCTCTGCCGGGCTCTGCCACCGCCTCAGCCCCGCATGGGTCCCTCCACCTCACACAGACTCAGGGTACGGAGCAACGGCACGTGGACGGCGGTTGGGGACCGTCACCCCGGCTTCCCACCGGGGACCGGTTGCTCGGGACAGGGCAAGGGCCCGCCTGGGCTGGCGGCAGTCGGGCCTCAGGCCGCAGAGGTGCGGTCAGCGGGGCAGGCCTAGGCGGCCGGGCTGCCTCAGGGCAGCCAGCCAGCACCCAGGAGACTAGAGTCGGCATCCCCACCCGGGCGAGGAAAGACTACACAAGGGGCAAAGGCGGGAACGGGGCACCCCAGCCCAGGGGGGCACTCACCAGCCGGGTGGCGCGGTAGGGCCCAGGGCCGACGAGCCCCGGTTCCATGGGCGCGACCGTGCCTCGCCGTCTCCACGGAAACCGGCCGCCGCGCGCGCCGCGCCTGCCGACCGTTTGAATTTGGGCCCGAGAGGCGTTGCCTTCGCCTATTGGTTAGCGGCGGCTGCACGTGACGGGGCCGCACTGCCTTTGATTGGCGGGAGGGAAGCGGGGACCCTTTGGCCCGCCCCGCCCCCGCGGAGGGCCGGGCCCGACTCGCCACCGCCTCGGCCCCCGCCCCCGCCCCGGGGGGAGCGGAGTTGCCTCCGACCCCCGGGCTCCTTCCCCCGCTTTCACAGCCACTTCCGAGCTTGCCCGAGCTTCTCGGCCGGGAGCTAGCCGTGGGACGAGGGGCCGGGCGCCTGGGAGGGGGTTAAGCAGCGCCTCTGGGCGGGCCCGGGCGCAGGAGGGGAGAAACTCTACTCTTCCCGGGCAGGGAGAGCGGGAACGTGCCCGTTGGGGCGGGCTACAGGGGAAAAAGGTTTAAAAACAACCCTCAGCGCAGCGCCCGTGGGCCCCCGAGGTGGAAAACGGTGGAGGGAGAGGGAAAGGGCAGTTACGGGGCAGTCGTGGCCGGCGCCTCATCATGCGCTTCAGTGGGGCGTTTTGGCTTCCCAGAAAATACATTACTTAATTTTTAAAGTGAGCATTAACTGTGGGTTGTTGTTTGTGCATCCTCAGTCGGTACGTGGTTCAGCAGAGGGGCCCAAGCTGCAGTTTGGAAAAACAGTCAAACCGCGTCAATGAAATATCATTTGGTGAGTTGCCACATTGATAAAGAGAATACAGCCTTTTCATCAATTTACAAAAACAAAACAAAACAAACCAGCACACCACAGCTTTCAGGACTCAGTTTCATAGGAGAGAAGGAGCTAGTCATACTAGTGTTTCTCCTCCACCATATCTAAGGAATACAAAATTTCAACCTCAATTCCCCTTATTAACAGTAAACATTCACTATAACATTAATGATTTTGCTGACTGTTGCACTCTTTCTAGCATAACTCAAGTATAGAATATGCTTCAGCATGTAAGATGCACAATTTTTAGGTAGGAAAACATGTAACTGTCCAAGATTGTGTGATTCTCACATTCTGTAGCATTGTGCTTAGCAGGACAGGGATTAATAACACTTTCTACTGCTGCCATTAGCATAGTTACAGCATATGCAGCCTCTTAGGACACATCCATACAACTCACTGAAACAATGCATTCGTTCTCCAAATGCTTCATAACTTACAGAAAACTAAACCAGTGTGCAAGAAATTATGCAGTAGGAATCTGAAATGGCACTTGCTGACAGCCCACTGAATGATTAGCATCTCCAGTTTCTGCTCCTGCTTATGAATTCTTAATCTCAAACAACTGACTCCGGAGGCAGTTGTCTACCGTACAGCTGCTGGACTTGGAAAGTTATTCCTGGCTTTCTGTTCACCACCTGTCCATCTGCAGAGCTGCTTAGTTTTCATAGTGTGTGCTCTCAGCTCCTACTTAAGCCCAAGCGAGTTTGAAGGATCAGTTGCAGATCTTGGTTCCAAACCAATGAGCAAGTATCTGGCCCTTCACACCCAGCTACAGGATGGGGTCAGGGTCTGGTGGGGGGATAACTGCAAAATCACAGACCAGAGCTAGGACTGCCCCTACCATCACAGGAGTCATCTGCAAGAGTAGAGAGTAATGCCTGCTTCCCTCCTGAAAAAGCAGAAAGTAGCATCATCCATCTTATACTACAGACTAGCTGTTACAGCTGTTCCCAAACACATTTGAACCTGCTGGCTCAAGAAGGCCCAAATGAACCAAATTGTCCCACTTTCTTCATCACTGCTTAGTTAATAAGTTATTACATAATAAATAGGCACCATTCAAGTTTTAAAAATAAATCAGAGGCAAATCCTTTACAACTGTTTGAAAAAAAAAAAACAAAACACAAACCAGCAATAAGTCTCTGTCCTTAGGAGATGACGCCCTGTTTTGGAAGCCAAGGACGTGCACACAGGCTGGAGGCTGGCAGGATTTGAGATTTAAAAGTCAGTGATTGCATTTCCCACTGAAAACATGTGTGGGCCCTGATCAGCACCCCGGCTGTTTTATGTCCTGTACCAGAGCAGCTCTTTTCATGCACTGCCAGGGAGCCGAAACACAGCCCTGAGGATTCCAGGATCAAGCATCTAAAATTCAGGGGTCACAATATACATCAAGCCATCCAAATCCTTTCTGGGAATCTAATTTCAATCTGCCATGACAGTTGATAGCTACAGGGAATAAACAGTGGAAAGAAAATATAAATTTATTTTAATTTATTTTATAAAGACGACTCATATGTAATCTCATAAGAAATCATTTGCAACTCATGTTCAAGATAAGGTTTAAATTCTTTTAGCATTAACATTCACTATAAATGTCAGTATCCCCATAAGTATTCAGGTAACAAAACTTTCTTGGAATTGTGCAACAGGGAGGAAATGAAAACCTGGCCCAAAGGTTTGGGTATGTGAAAAATCACACAGATAGATCAAGCACAAAGCAAATATCACAAGCTTCTTTTCTGTTAGTAGTGAACATAATATAAACTGTTACTTTTAATGTTAACATTAATTTAAATATGTTTAACTCCTTATTTACAGGTCTGTTACATGCACCAATTCCTTAATAAATTTGTACAGTACAAATGCAACTTGCATACAAATAGCTAGGTCATTTGATTTCTATACATGTGTGACCGTAACAATCTGCCTAACCATGGAAAACAACATACCGGTTAATTCTACATAGACTGGAATCATGCCCAGTCACCACTGCCTGACCCACTCTCAGCAGCTCAGAGAATGGCACATATCTCTTTGCCTGGTTTCGGACAAGGTAACTGGCACTATTAATGGAGAAACTTTAACCTTGAGTTGTCAAAAACAAACAATCATGAAAAAAACTAACAGAAAATCTTTCTAGGCATGTATTTCAACAGATATGGAAAAAATGGAGAATAGTACAGTCATGCTAGGTGACATTTAAGCTTCAATCAAAAATATTTTTTTCAAACTTATTTGTGGGCTAAGATTTTGGCTATTGAATCACAAGATTTCCACTCCCCAAACAGCCTAGGCTACCGATTTCAAAATATATCCATAAATACATTGAATAATAAGTATATTAGGCTACTTTGGTGAACAGATAAGTAAGATGTTTTGATCATTACACTACAAAATAGTTCAGATAATCCTCAAACTAGTAGCTTTCCGACATTAGAATAACATTCAAGTGAGTAGAACATGAAATGAATTAAGTTATCTTAGTAAAAGACAGTATATCCAAAAATCTATGATTTTCAAATGAAACGCCATACCTTGACAGATTAACATACATTCCTTTCTTTAAAGTAATATAGTTCATAAACAAATGTAATGTTTATGTATTAACTATATTAGTAATAAGCTTTAGATTCTATAAACAGTACTTACTGAAGATTCATTCTTTTAGTAAAATGCAGCTGACAGTCTCAACAACTTACAACATTTAAGGTGAAGTAATTTTATCCCCTCAGTGTTCAAAGTACTCAGTACTTGTCATACACATTTTAATTTTCCCAATGAATGTATTTATTTTCATGCATCTTCTAGATAGAGATCATCTATCCATTCATTTCTTAGAGGATGAACATGAACAAGTTGTTGGAAAAAAAACATTGTTTTCTTTTTTTTTTTTTTTTTTAGATCAGAGATCCACACTGCTCCTCCTATCCCCCAAATTCTGAATCCCAAATAACTTATGGTAAAAATACAAATTCTGTTTTGGAAGAAAAAATACAAAATATACACTGCATAGTGTGTGCACCTAAATATCTTGATTGTCAAGTAGTGCAAGTTTCCACATTGACATATACACTTCTTTGTTTTTACAGACAAGGGTTTGTTTCACTGATCTTTGTTGATCCCATTTCTTGCCATCTTTGGTAGTCTTTTTCCTTTCGTGTAAGCGTGGTACCAGAAATGGAGAAACAAGACTAAAAACACAGAGCCATACAGCCAAATAATAAACATGAAAATTGGATACTGGTACGGACAATCATCCATCATGTAGATTTGTCCTATATGGCACGTAATCATAATAAACTGGACCTGCAGGAAGGAGATGAAGAAAAGAAAACTACTTTTAAAATAAATGACAAACTTAGCACAGAAGTTTAGAAAGATTCAGCATAACTTGCACACAGAAAAACAGAAAGCGTGTTTGGGAGGAAGCTTTTTAAAAATGCCAGAGATGCACCTTTAGACCCTCTCTCCCAAAAATGTTACTCCACTGAAAAACATTTTCACCAAGTAAAGAAAGAGAAGTCCTGGGACAAACTGAATTACAAGCAGCACTGAGAAACCCATACTAGGAGAATGGGAGCCTGCTCTGGCCAGTTCAGAGAAGAACGAACAGTGTTTGACCTGTGACAAGTGGGAGGCTCCTTTAGAAAAATTAGCCAGAAAACTAAAAAAACTAGCATGTGACAAAGGTCTGCAGGTCTCCCAAAAAAATTTAATGGAGAATTTAAAAAAAAGAGTAATAAATTTCCACGTAAACTCCAAGTTAATAATCCACTGGTAGTGCTGCCAAAACAAAAAGACTTTAAGTTATAAATATTCAAGTTAAATTGTTCAGAGTTACGTGTGGTTACATGAACTACTCTATTAACACCAGACCTGGTGCAAGCAGACAGCCTTCTCCCTGCTCCTTTCCCTCCTCCACCAGCATCCGTGCTCAGTTCAAACAACTTGTTTAGCCAGAAGCTGAATTTTGAAAATTTGGCTATTAAAAAAGCCAAGCATGAAAAAGCACCCAGAGCAGTAACCATTTGATCTAATGCTGATAAAACACAGTGTAATTACTGCAAGAGTGTTTTTTAATGTGCTGAGTTAACAAGAGGTAAATTCTGTAAACACAAACATTTTCTGTGAAAGAACAGACATGAAATGCTAAAGAAATACTTCTTTTCCCTTTCCTAACTAGTCACATTGTGTTCTGTACATTAATTATGTTTTGTTGGTGTAAAATTATATTCTAATCATTTTTACATGGGCAATGACTTTTGTTAATATATTTACCAAGTACTGCATAACTGAACAGCCCGTGTATCTAAATCTGTGATTATAGTGAGTGCTGAAGTCAGCAGATTTAAGTATATAACCGAGGGGAGCTCATAACTTGTTTTACTCATTTAAAACGTGAGTAAACCTTGTAGCAACTGTAAACTACACACATGAACATAACTAAAAGTACAAATGTATTGCATTTAACCTGCGTTAGCCACTGTCAGCTTTCTGAGGGCTATTTACGTCAAACAAAATTACTCACAAGTTGTATAGTTGTCATGTATTTTTTCCACCACAAATATTTATGATAGGCTGGTCCCAAAGAACAGATTCCATAATAAGTGTACATGACAACGTGGACAATGCAGTTCAGCAAAGCATGAAATGTTCCCAAACCACCTGTAGAAAACCAAAACATTGTAGTATTATTGCATCAGGTATTCAAAAAGCCACCTCAGGTTCTAGTGGTTTATTTGAGTTGAGGTAGAAAAAACATATACCACAAAACCTACAGACTTTCATTAACCCTCAAGGTATTTAACCTGAATTGGGTTGACACCCAGTTCTGTTCTGAAGGATCACATCAGTTTGCTTTCTCAGAAAAGGCTTATCTAAGCATTTCCAAAACAGCAATAAAACATAGCTGATCTAATTATATGTAAAAGGTTTTAGTGGAATTCTTTGTTCTTTGGGTTAATTTTTTTATTATTTTTTATTAAAGACTCTACATGATGGAGACACAGAGAATTCAATAGAAATAGCGTTCCTCCTGTTTTACACCTCTTTTCCAGACATCATGATGAACTCTGGAAGATAAGTAATAATTCTCTCCCCAGCACAGATTTCCAGATTCCTGGGGAAAGAATCACAGTTGCAGACAGTAAGTTTTTGGAATCATGACCTAAGTGAGGTTCTCACAAATCCATGGTCCATCTCAAAGCCATACTTACAGTGAAAAGGAAATTTAAGAAGTAGCAGCCCCATTTGGGGCAAACTCATGACTGAAGCTGCCAAGATACAAACATTTCGCAAAGCAAGTAAGGAAATACTTCCTTTTCCATTGAATCAACTATGGAGTTCGTTGAGTCCGCTCAAAGTAATTTTATTTTAAAGAACACAAGAAATTATAGGTAAAAATGATCCAAGAAGTGGCAGATGGCTAAGTATTTTTAAGAGAAATATGAACATGAAAACACTGAGCATCAGGAAGACGACAAGATGACATAAAAGCAGGTACTTAGTGAGGGAAAAAAGTCAATTTCCTTTTAAGAATCATTCAAGTTAAAAATAAAACTTATTTTGTTATTTTAGTAGCTCACACTAATTTTCCAGCTTGAGAGATCGTAAGTCCTCCAGCTGTGATTGCAAGCTTTCTTTGAAACTTAGCTATTTGTATTTTTAAAAATAATTTGAGTGTTCTTACAGTGCAAACGTACATACTTTTTTTGGCTTGCACAGTGAATATTCAAAAGAAAAAGCAAATAATTAAAGCAGAAAAAATAAAAAAACACCTAATCAACAGTACAAAAATATGCTCCAAAAAGCAACATCATACATAAGCACCATTTTACAATTCCATGTAACTATCTTATCAGAGAAAAATCTCCATTCAAAACTGTTGTTTTTTTACAAACAAGTTGAAAACTTGATCAGTGCCACTATTTAGAAGGAAAGTGACGAAACTAGATAGAAGATAATCATCAGCAGGACTAAAAGTCTTGGGGAAAAAAAATTAAGTTATCAAACAGAACAATATTTGGAAAGATTAGTATAAAGACAAGCAATAGGGTTGCTCTGCATCAATATGAGGAACTATTATTAGCAGAGGACAAAACAGTTCTTGCACACTTTGCTGAAACTATTTGTCAAATTATCACATGGGAAATTTGAGTCTGATGCAAAATCAGAAGCCTGTAGCTGGTATACTGATCCGATGTCCAGATAAAAGGCAGAAAGTTAATCAACTACAAATGGAAACTTTTCAAGGTTGAAGAGGAAGGACTGTTAGTTGCTGGGTTGTGGGGTTTTGTTTTTTCCTTTTTTTTTTTTCAAATCTATAAACACACTGAACTGTATGCTAAGAAAACTACTCACATTTTCATCATAAACTTAAAATATCAGTTACTCAGTAACATTTGAGAAAGACATGATCAAGACACCAAGACACCAGCTTCCTAATAACAGAAACTCAACACATACAGCAGAAGGATATCCTTTTCTACACTAGGAAAATCTGCATGCTGAACATGTTCAAAACATCTCATCTACAAATCTTCTGGACTGCTTCCAGGTCTTATTTGTGTATTCATAAAACAGACACTAACAGATCAGATTTAATAAGCAATGGCTGTCTTCATCGATTCGTCACCAATTTTCTGGGAGAAAAAAACAAGCCAGAGAACATGAGTGAAGAAACGTGTACAAACTAAACTTATTTCTTGGCAGAAACTCCTAAAAGACCCCCCCACCCTCCTTGGGAGGGACTACTAAATCACTGTGTTTTTCCGTTCTGTGCTTATCAGGCTATTCTTATGGCAAGCTATATTCATTAGCCGTGCACACTAATAATGTAGCATAGGAAGATGCATGCATAGACACACAGAGCAGGAAAGAAGAAAGTGAAGACAAGCTAGAAGTGGACAAAGACTTTCAATTCATTACAGAAACTTATTTGAATTGTAGTAGGTAAGGTCCAGAAAACATTTCTGTAGTTTTGTGAAAGCCAAAGTATTAGATGTAAATAAACCCCAATTATGCTACATAAAGCCAGTAAAAATAACTGCAACAAAGCCTGAAAAATTTCTTAAACAGGCAAAAAAAGATGAGAACACGGTCGTTCCTTCCAACTCAGTTCTTACATTTCAGGGGGACAGGTGTCTTTGACGTTGTTTCAGCAGAGTTATCTGCCTCATACGCGTCCTCTAGCACTTCTGATTTTGCAGTCACATCTCTTTATCATGTAATAATGCTCTTTGCTTATATACAGGTCCCTTCTTTGCACCTTTCCCCCCCTCTACGAGAAACCAACACTGCACAAAATGCTGTCAAATAGGAAAAATGAGAACTCCGCACCCATTTAAATAATTATGCTGATCTCAGATGTTCCATCAAATACTGCAGGTATCTAAATTTAAAAACATTCATGTTTGCAAGATTTTGGATTCTGTTCTTTAAATACTTTTGTCTAGCATAGTTAACTTTTACTACCAGAAGGTATGTACAACTTAAACTCTCTCTCCACTACCTGCAGCAAATTTGACTCCAAACCACCAGGTCCATGGCATGATGGAATGATGAAAGACATGCAGGAATGTTACTTGGTTGTTTTTCTTACGCAGCACAAAAAATATCTGAAACAGATTTTTAATGAACAGAATGTTACAGGAGATAATTGAGCCCAACATACTTACAGAAAACTGTATGCATCAGTGCTGGTTGCTCACTACTATAGATATAAAAATTCTTCACAGTTGTAGTCTTGGGAGAAGAAGGCAAGCTGAGGCTTTGGATATGCAGACTAGTTTTCAAAAAAAAATTAAACAAGTATGTAAAATCCACCTGTGGATTCTCAAAAGCCAGGGCAAGCTTTGAAAGTAAGTGCCTATGGTTGATCCATCACCAATGTGTGCAACGGACAATGTAAGATGGACTTGCTTGGACTGAGAAGCATCTGGAAGCATCAGATTTGAAGTCCCCTGAACTACTAAGGCAAGGTCATTTGAGAAAATTAACTGAAGGATTAGCAACAGAGACAGTAGAAAATACTAAGTTAGAGAAATAGCACTTTATTATGAACACTGACTTAGCTGCCCCTGGAAAAAGGCAAAATTGGACAGAATATAGGTAGGTGTTCATGATCGATATTGACTGGTCACATTTTAAAGGACAGACATTGAGGGAAGTGTTGAGGGAAGTGTTAAGGGAACAGAGAGCAAGAAAACTGTGTAAGGAGAAGTCAGGTCATGCAAAGGGTAGTATCAGATGACAAGCAAAGGAACACAGAAGAAAAGAAGTCTGGTGTGCCAGAGAAAACATTTGGAAACAGCTGACTTCAATACAGCTAAGTTGTTACTTTTTTAATAAAACCAAAAAGCTGCTGAGAAACAGGTACCTGATTGGGTGGATTCAAACAAAACATTTTTTAAAAAAGATTTTTTCAGGCCTAGTACTAATTAAAAAGAGCAGTGTAACCAGTGGGTAGGTAAATAGAGGACTAAACTTGTCAAGCTTTTCCAGTTTTATCATTCCTGGCCCCTCCATTGCCATTCCATTTGGCTCAGTCAGTAAGATGTTCCAGTGTTGAATCATGAGTATTTGCAGATGAAAGTTAGATGGCTAACTTTGCTGGCAGGGTGTAGAACATCCTAACTGCTCATGAGTCAGCTCCTGAATCACCACTATTGCACCCCACACAATAAGGCAAAGGAAATCACAGCTGATTCCAACACTCAGAAGCTAGCTGGAGAATAGGTAAACCCCCCCTGCAAGGTGTCAGTCTTGGGAGGAAGGGAAGGCAGATGGCTGCTGGTGGTGAGCGAGGTCTGCATTCTGCTTCAATGCATTGCTGCTTAGACTTTCTCTGAAACAAGTCAGAGAGACAGACCGGTATCAAACACATCTATAGTGACCACGAAGGCATGCAAAGGAATTTAGAGGATGTAGGTATGGCAATTTATGCTGTATTCAGAGCTGCTGATGCAAATGTTCTGGATGTGGAAGATAAAATTTGAAGATGACATGGGAAAAGAATTCAACATGATCAACACAATTTTTTATCTGCAGTGTGGAGACAAGAATTGCCATAGCAAAACAAGTTAGTGTATTCAGCTGTTAAACAGACAAGTTGTCAGGGCTTCCTAAATTTTTAAAGGTGTGTTCTCTCATTAACATTTTTCCTGATAATAAAGGAATGACAGTGTAAATGGACCATAAGACAAGACGAGATAATAAGGGTAAACACCTTGATGGTATTCCAATAATTGAAGATTGGAGGGCTAAATAAAGAGCAATTTATGCTCCCAGCCCCCAACAGCACCGGTTCTTCTTCTGTGAAAAGGAAACGTCACTACTTCTTTCATTAGGCTACAAATACTTACAGTGTCTAATAATTCAATGAACTTGGAAAAGTAGTAAAGCCAACAAGTTCGTACCATCTGCAAGAGTAAAAAACAAAAACTGTCACATCACAATAGCCATAAATAAAACTAAACAGCTGCAGGAAAAATAAGTAATTATATAAAAAGGATTGGGACAAGTAGGTGCTGTCACAAGGTTGACAGAAATATTGAAGTGTAAGGTTTGATTGGTTTTCCTTTAAAAGCACAAACCATTTTTTAATCCTGAAGGAATTTTAAAAACAAAAAGAACAAGGCAACAAATACATTGCCTCTTTTTTTTTTTTTCCCCAAGCAATCAACCCCCTCCAGTTAACTCACATGCTCTACATTATGCAAGAGGGCATTTCCATTTAGTGTATTCCACTCTACAGCAGTGGTTGTTCAAAAGCATTTCCAAAAATAAAGTCAGTGTAGCATGACAATTCAGCTTTGCATTTAGCAACTTACTCTTAGAGCTGTAGGTGACCTCGAGTAGTCAACGATATCGCACCGGAATGAGTACCCTGTGGCCCAACCTGACATAAGAAACTGGAGCAAAGAAATGGGAAAGGCAAAGATTTACTTTATGTCTTTTGAAAAATTCATTAATTTCGGATTACTTTTGCAATCACTAAGCAGGAGGGGAAAACAATATTAAAAACTTGTTGAACCAGCAACCTTGTCAATCATCCGCCTGTGTGGGCCAGCTACCATGAAACCCTCTGCTGTTGCAGATTAATGAATTTCTAATTCCAGGACCACACCTACGGACAAAAACTTTCTTCCTACACCCATTATCTCAGCATTAGTAACCGAAGAGGAGAAACAGCTGCATCTCAAAACCAATGTTAGAAAAGCAACTTACTGTATAAATCAGACCACAAAACCAAATCAGACATTTTTAAAGTCTTTGTAAGTTGCTATCATGGCCAAAAATCTTAATACTGAAAAGAAACCAGCACAGCGTTTTAGTACTGAAAGAAAACCAGCACAACAGAAAAATATGGCTTAATGTCATTAAATATAAGAAACAAATCAATATGCACTATATTTTCAGTATCACAGTTTCTAAAATTTTGCTTAGTTAAACTGTGTGATTCAATTAGTCTGTCACTGAGAGGAGGGATGAGAAGCGAGGGGTTTACAGCCAAAAGCACACACATAACCAAAGGACTGTGTGTAACAAATATCATTTAATCTTTTCTCTTGGAATATATTAAAGTTAAAGCTCAGACAAGAGCAACATTGTTAATATTACACTTGGCTCATTGCCCTGCCAGCCACTAGGGCTGCTGCATCTTGTATCTGTTTATATAAAGTGCTTCTCATCCATTGATCATCATTGTCCACTCATGCACAACAGGAGGCTCAGCTCTCTTCACAGACTGAGGGGGGGTTTAATCCGCGCTGCAATAGATGTTTAGCTTCCTAAAAGAATCAGTTGCTTAAGTAAAACAAGATTTGAAACACCACCAAGACAGCACAATCCTTACGCACCCACCCAATGGCTTGGATCCAAAGTGGGAAAGAATCAGCTTTTTGCTGGGAGCCAGACAAAAGCAGAGATTCAATCTGTTACACTCTATCCATGCATTCTTTCATTGAATTGTAACATGGAATTCTTGACAATTGAATAGTGTGTTACTGTCAGACATGAACAGAAGTTTAGTATTTTTTTTGTTTGTTTCTGAGGGTTATAACCAAAACCAAACTTAGCACTAAATCACAAAAGGAAGTTTGGTGATTTTTCAAATAAAAGGGTAAATAATAAATGTGTGCATCTTGCACACCACTTATAGCTTTCCACACAACAGTCATGGCACAAAGTAGCTGCTGCTGCACTGCCTGTAGAGCACTGTTAAAAAGAGGTATGTCAGGCAATTCGCCCTAACTCATGATGAAATTTATGCAAACTGAGCTGAAAGGTATCCTGCCAATTTGGCATGATAATCTGAGAAAGTTTCGTTAAGAGTTTGCCACACCTAAAATAGCCTCATAGCCAGATTTAACACAAAAAGGGTCAGTACTAGCATAGTGATATTTCACCAAGCAAATGCATAAGGCTATCATTCACACAATGCTACTGTTAAATAGCTACACTTAAAAAAAAAAAAGCAACCCACAACCGAAACCAAACAAAACAAACAAAAAAAAAAACCAAAACCCCGAAACAACCCAACAGACATTATCTATCTTAAGTTTTAAAAGCTAGTTCCAAATTAAACTTCTACTTAGTCTATCCCATTCATGGTTACAGATTTTTAGGTCATTCTACCTATAATACTATGCAACTCATCAGGCTTTCCAGTTTTAAAAGTCTAACATTTGCTTGGGCTATGAAATATAGCAAAATCTCAACATTCCTATTGAGAAAAAGAGCATTTACTATTTCTGGGAGAGGAAAAAAAAAAAAGGTAAATTAAAAAAAAATCAATGCCAAAGGTTTTTATGTTGGTTTTGTGGTTCTTTTGTTAACTTCCGTCATTTAAAAGGCAGATCTAACTGATTATTCTATAGTAAACATACTCTACACAGTGTGTGAAACATCAGTGTTGACTATCACATAGTAAGACAGAAACAATTACAACAGACTAAGAAAAAGATGTAGTCTGCTTTACCTGCCAGAGCCCAGTGAAACTGAGTAAATTATGAGGATTTTTAATTTTGTAAAATTATATACAATTACACATAGAATATTCTACAATCTCTCTTTCTAGGTATGGATTATTCCCTTTTTTCACGTTCCAGCTCAATCAATTTGGCATACTGCTTGGAGAAATACAATTAAAACAATCAGAATAATAGTTTTTTGAGAATTGCAGAGTGGAAATTATATTAATACATGTATTAAAAGTTACTAAGAGGACAGTTAGATACAAAATATACGTTACAAATAAAAGTAGTACTTACTTCATAAGTCATATATAAAGAGAGGGCTACCACACTAAAATTGTAAAATGCCATTATCTGCCTGAGTTCAAAAGGTTTTTTATTTTCCATGAGTTTGGGTCCCAAGGAAGTGACAAAATAAATGTAGGTTCCAATAATAAAGGTCGTTGGAAAAGGTGAAGACATGAGTGGCCAGCCTTCAAGTCTTGGATCTAGAGGAGGGAGGAGGAAGAAAAAGAAAGAGAAATCAGATCCTTCCAGTACTTACTAAACCATAAAATGGCTACAGAAAGGTACTTAATTCTTAAGGGTTTTGGTTTTGCTGTCACTGATCATGTTTCAGAGTCCATTCACATCAAATCAATACCAGCTAGATAACAAGATTTAGCACCTGTAGCATTCAACACTTCTTTTTGCATCAATGCTTCATAGATAGTGAAGAGGCGGCGCATAAGCAACCTGATTTTCAGTCTAGAGCTCTCCTCTGTGAAGAGTCCACATTTTCACACATGAACGAGGCTCAGAGGGCAGCACAGGAAAGCAATGCACAAGCAGATCACCGAGGCTGCATTTCCATCTGAGACTTCATCCTTCTGGAAAAGCACGAACCTCATTTCACAAGCTCAAGTCACAGACGGGGACCAGCCCCACATTTCAAGGTCCTTGAGCTTTACAAGCAGCACTGCATTAGACGTAGTAAGTACGGGGATTTTAACGTTAGAAGACCTTCTGTCTCATCAGTTGGTATTCACAGCTTAGCACAGCTTAACTTCTGCCTATTCAGCCCAGACACGTCACAACTCTCACAGCACCATAGAACACACTTTCGTATTACAAGCCTCCAAACAGTAGAATTGTTGCAAGTTCCCCTCCAGTTACCCCAGAGAGAAGTATTGCAGAGTCCTTCTCCTACACACGCACTGCTCCCTCCCCCTGCAGCCGAGGCTCCCTCTGAGCTTCACCATGACTCCACTGCACCCTTCTGTGGTTCACCACTGAGCCCCAGCTCACCAAAGACTTCAACGTTTCTCCATGAGCTGGAGAACTGATATGAGCTTCACGTATTTTTTTTTTTTTAACATGTATTTTTCTAATTTTTATAAATTGACTTTTGGAAGATTCATTTCTGAATGATCCTAAACTTAACTCCCGACTCAATAACTGCTGGCTTCATGGGAGTGAAATTACACTACTGCAATTTTTGTCAAGTGTTTAGTTCATGGTCAAATGTCTTAAATCAGTGATTTTCAACCCACAGCATTCAAGCAACGTGCCACCCGTGAGACCCTCTGGTGTTGTTTGCAGCCACTGGGAGTTTTAAAACAGATTGAGGAGGAAAGCATATTGCTCACAGGCTGCAATGCGCCCTGTGCTGGTGCCCACAGACTAAAAAGGATTGTGAACCACAGCACTGGGCACCTGTATGTTTAGCACTGCAAGAGAATCACCGGCTCTTCACAACTGACTGCTTTTTCTGCATCCACCTCTTGCATTGACGCTATGAAAACTTTCCCATTGGTCTTCCCAGCCTGATCCTGAGGAAACTACGTCCAGCCACTGACAGTACACTACAAGATGCCAAATACAAGCACTGTTAGGCAGGCAGACGAGGAACTCAAATTCTGAAGTCAGGGACACTGTTGCAGAAATGCTGTGTCACCCCGCTCCATCCTAGTCCACTTCGCCCCATGAGTTACACTGATAAAACTCCCTTTTCACTTGCATGCTGTGGTTCCACAGAAAAGGAGAAATGGCTCTCAGCTGTACTGGGAAAAACAAATTAGCAATTTTATTGATCAAACCTTAACTGCTTCTGAAGTTTTCCCCAGGAATCCACTAATCGCTGTCACTGTGTGCCTACCATGGTGAGGAACACTCAGGGGTGCTACTGCAACAGACGCGTTTTAACCCCAAAATTGAGATCTTCTCTGTCATTTTTTTGTAAGCATGCAGAACCACAGAACATAAAGCAAAACATGTTTAATGTCCTCATACCAGCTGCAACAAGAGACTAATGTTCCTTTTAAAAATGTAACTGTGACACAGTTAATTACTCTGAGGATTAATTTCAAGATACTATAAATTATCAGGGGTTTTATTTCTTTTACTTTGCAAAAGCAAAATACAATAACATCATGCACCTAGCTCAATTAACTGATAAAATACCATTGCTCGGTAGGCCTTATGTTCAGTAGCAAATGAAAAACATAAACTATATATTCCCACACACCAGAAACTCTTACAGAAGAATCACTGTCCACATTTTATTTAGTCTGAGCATATAACCATAAACTAGCTCAGTTTTGCTTTTTTTCCTTTTTAAGAAAGCAGAAACTAGTCTGTTCTTTGTGGTTAAAAATGACAATATGCAACCTTGCAAGTCTTAAAAACATTTACAGGAAGACAAAGCTACTTTAAGTTGATAAAAACAGTACACCTAGAATAGCTACACATTGCTATTCAAAATTATTGAAAGTTAATAAGTTTTAGATTTAAATGACTCACCGGCATCTTTAATCCATTCATCATACAGTAGTACAGCCTTTGATGTCAGATTGCTAAAGGCCATTTTCACTTGATTAAGATTTTATGATGCTGCCTGCAGGAAAACAAAACAAAACAGAAATACGAATTTCTGTAATTAATAAAATTAAGGTCAGTAAAGTGTTTTTGAAAATATTCTCATGAAACAGAATGGAAAAAGTAGGGAGAGGGCTAACAGAGCACCACGTGTGAAATACAGATCAGGGAGCATTAGCTGACCATATTGCACTGTGCCTGATGCTAATTTATAGCTGAGCTGTTATGCGCAACAATGATTTTGTAATCTCTACATGCCAAACAAGGTGCCTTTATGCCATAAAGCCTTATCTCAAGAAACCATACTGTGGTTAACCATTACAGTGAAGGGGAAAACATAAAAAAAGAGCAGTTGCTTAAATTCATTTTTTATTGCCATCTCCACTTAAAGTCACTTATATGTGAAGAAGTTCAGCTTTGCAACGTTTACTACAGAAAAACTTAATTTTCTAACTAAGAAGTATTTCTAAGGTAAGTGGGAAGGAGGAAAGGTGCCGATATGTCTGCGTACTCCTTTTAAACACAATAATTAGCTATGCTATAATTAGTATGCAAATCACACTGATGAATCAACTGTTTCCACACCAGGATCATGAAGCGTCATAGTACCACCAGTAATACCATTAACTCACAAAAATTATCCAGCACATCCAGTTTGCATGCAGCACCACCCACGTATGTAAAACTTTTCAAAGAAGTATGCTTATATGAATACTGACTTTTGCTTCAAAATCAAGTACTCATCAGCCCTTCCCTTGCCTCACTCCCCCTAGAAAATACTTCCTTAAAAATCCCAACACGTTTGGAGGGTGCCTCTCCTATTCCCACTCAGTGTCTCACTTTGCCGTGCGATTTCTCTCCACACCCCTGCGCAATCTTCTTCACACTGTATAAACCTTTGTCAGTCCAGGCTGCAGCACACCTTGATAACCACCTCCTTTCCTCTGGCTGCCCTTCTGTGTCTCTTCCAGGCTAAGCAAGCTGCGAGTCTGGAGAATCAGTTCTGCCCACATGATGGTAATGCATCTTGCTCTTCAGATCTCCCCACCATCATTTTCTCATTTGCCCTTGCCTTAACTCTCCTGCAAAATAATTTCACCCTTATCTCGGCTTCTGCAAGCACCTCCTGTTCAATGCTATTTCACAGCAGCTTTTAGGCACCTCAAAGTACAGCACACACACCCTTCATCACAAGATGCAACACAGACAAGCCTGCCTCCGTCAGAGTTCGTCTGATCTACCTCTTCCCAATTCTCATTTTGCTACCCACTTCTTTTCTTGCTTGCACTTCTGTCCTGTGTGTCTGTGCATCTCAAACCACCATCAATTTCTTCTTCAGAAAATATTCCCTCTGCAAGTCTCTTTAAAGTTCACATTTTCCAGAAATACCATCCTCCAGCATCAGCATTTCCTAATGCAATGTCACTGCCTTTATGCTGACCACTTTCACATGGCCGATGTTCATATTACAACGTTTGCTACAAAGCTCTGTGTTTATAAAGGTGCTGGCAAAATCTGAAAGAGCAGAGGACATCATCTTCCTTTTCTAATGGAAACTTGAGCGGCCCTCTTCCTTTGGCAATAGCAATCACACAAGAGAAAAGGACTTTAAGGTCAGAGAGAAATTAAAAGTATCCCTGCCATCTTGCTCCAAAAGACAAACTATGGATGATAACAAACATTTGTAGAACCAACCCTGTCTCGAACACCAGATACCTTAGATTGTCTGACTGTGTCAACTGAGCAACTCAGCTGAAAGTAACTGGTACTGGAGCGAAGTGCTAAAAATCTGTATTTTAGAAATAATGATTTTATTAAAATAGTTATATTGATTACAATAAGTTATCCTTAAAATCCAGTATTCTGCCCATTTCAGTCCCATGAGAACAGTCTATCAAAAGACAAGTCATGGCAAACAGAACTTGTTCAGTGGTTATAACGTTATTTTACCAAAGCCTACAGACACCTTCTGCACAGTACGTCTCAATATTTCAATAAAAATATATCCACTGAATACAAACAATCACATTACATTTAATCAGTAATTCAAGAAGAAAAACAGTTTACTGATTCCACTGTCGTTTGCTCCCATCCTGATGAAGATGTTACTGGAACTCAGACTGGCAGCTCAACATGCTAACCAAAACCTATGTTGAATGAGTAACCTACTGCTTCAAACGTGCTCTGAAAAATACAGAAAATTCTGGTCTGGATGCTGGCTCAAAATGAATTGCCATTAATTACAAGTTGAGGGGTGCTGATTGACTCTTCCTCTCTCTTACAGTGCAAAGCTCTCATCCTGACTACTGCATCCTCACAAATACAGGATTCTTTACATTCATCCACTTGACTAGTCAACACTGCATTACTTTTGCATTAGGATTCTGACAAACACGCTGTCAGCGTTTAAATAGCAACCTTTACGCCTGCTAGGCAACGGGACCAAAAGCATGCTTTTTATCTGGAACGAGACTCTATTTCCAATAGATTGCTTCTGCTCATAGTGGAAAGGGAGCAGATGAAAAGAGCAAAGCCTTGCATTTCCCAGCCCCTGCCATACTGATGGAGAGGCATTTGTCCCACCTCTCCTGACCCCAGCACTCACAGCTCTTTAAAACATTTCACAAGAACTAAGACAGTAGAAGGTCTTAGCCCACAATGCTTCTTTTCTGTTCATAACCCAGCAAGCAAGATGTAACTCCACAGCAGCTGCTAAACTTATTCTGAAAGTTTCTGCAGTTTAGTTACTGTCCTTGAGAGAAGGATGTACCAGCCAGACAGCAGCCACAGCCTCATCACACAGACATACTGACCGATCAATTAGTCTGAATCTGAAGGTAAGCACAGTAAAATAAGTTAAAAACTAAATATTCTAAGAACAGTTATTTTCTTAACTAGCGACCTAGTTTTCCTTTGGAAGTCCATTTCTGTGAACAATTGTTTGTATTAATATTAGGCTTTCAGGATTTTTTTGTTTTTTAACTACCTACAAGTAGAGTTAATGGCAGCATGGAAGGTATTTTGATTTATCCTGTTATACTTACTTCAGACACAAATTCATACATACAGGAAAGCAGTATGATCAAGGCTTGCTTTTTTTTAAAAAAAAAAAAAACAAAATAGAAGAGTAAAAAGACCCCATGCACCCACAGCACAAGATAAACAACTATCTTGTGCTTTAGTGAAAAACCAAACCATTTTCAAAAGACTGCTTTTTTTACAGTACAATTGTGTTAAGAAGTAACCTGATAAAGCTTTGACCATAATACAGTCTTCCATAACGTTTGGCAGTTTTGAAGTCTACAGAATTTGTCCTCTAAATGCGAGACTGAAAATATTTGGCCTGAAGGGACAAAGACTTGGGGGCAGAGAAGGCCATTTGTTAAATACACTGTTTAGGTCTTCATGCTGTAAACTCATCTGCACATTAAGCATTTGCATAGCCACAGTTCAGTCAGGAAAATATATATTTAATCTACATACCTGCTAATGTACTTACAGAATCAGCACATTGGCACTTTTATTTCCAATGCTCCATTTTCTGCTTGTAACAAAATTAATAAATGCAACTAAAATGCACTAAGAGTAGGGAATTTTCCTTTTAAAATAGAGTTTCTAGATTGTAGTAACCTCTCAAAATTAGGGCAGTCACATTAGCAGACTAATTTTCAAAACTAGGTTATTTTAAATGACATATTGGAAGCAATTTACATAAATTTTATAAAGCGCAGTCATATAAGTTCAGTCTGTCCAGCTTGAAAAGTCCTAAAGAACACAGAGGCAGTCCTCTGAAACACACGTATTTGGAAAAATAAGCACTGAAATCACCCCCAAAACATACGCAAGGTACTCAGCTATTAGGCAGAAATAAGCGCCATTTTTCATCTTTTCTTTATATTTAAAAATGTCAATGGAAGTACTATTGTGCACCTAGGTTCAAGCCAGCTGTGTTAATAACATACCTGAAGAAACCTTTAAACAAATGTGTGTTCCCCATTATAAAAAAAGAGGGTGTAAGTGAGGCAAATGAGGGAAAGGGCTGTGTTAAAAGACCAAAGTCATTTGCTGGCCTCTGGTCCCCTGCAGCTGAGCAGACAGAGCCCACTAACTGCAGCTGAGTTAAGGCACATGGCTTGGCAGAACCAATTTCAAATTGGACCATTACCTTTACGGGAGACGCAAGGGTAGATGACAAGATCGTTTTCACCAGCCAAAAATGCCACAAATACCACAGCAAACCATATGAGGATGCCTCATGATGACAAGTAGTAGGTAATAAGTTGTCGGAAGTGTTCAAGTCTGGTTAGCACAAAAACTGTTAGTGATTCTTGTAATGGGAATTACTGGTATGCCTCAAACATTCTTTATTTTTAAATGAGAGCGAGAAGTTTCTCACATTCCTTTGCTTAACCCACAGGAAAGATATTTGCCATTCTTGATGCTCATTTATTCCCCTACATAGTTTTAACATACTGAAATAAATATCAACATTTGCTTTTAAATATTAATTTTACAACATTTTATGTTGATGGATACTGAACAAAACAAACAAACAAAAGAATTTGACAGAAAACCATGCAGAATAAAACAATGTAATGTGAGTTCTGTCACTCCAGAAACCAATTCTAGAAGCCAAAGCTAATTATTAGAAAGACGGACAAGCTACTTTGAACAGGGACCTCTTAGCAAGAGGCTGGAGAATATGACAATACAGTACAAACTCCAACGGGATAACTTCCGCTCAAGGCAGGTTGCAAAAGCAAAGGTTCTGGAGCATCACTCCTGGCCTGGCAAACAGGTAACGACAGGTGGATCCCCCACCCCGCAGAGCCCACAGGAAGATGGGGAGAGCCTGCAAAAAGAACTGACCCACGCAGATAGGATTTCAAAATGGCATCTTAAGAAGTGACAGTAATAATGGCTTACATATTCAGACACAATTATGAAACTTTCATGTTTCAGAAATCACTTGGTATACTGTTGTTAATTCTGCTCTTGAAGTTCAGAAGGTAATTAAATCAGGATGTTTCACAGATGGTATCTTTAGCTTTACCTGGGAAATACCAGCTCTGCCCTTCCTATTTCCCAAGGCTGTGTGCTTACATAATTGCAGTTATTTTAACTACGTTACTCCCTTATGCCACCTGGCAAACAAATACAATCTCCCTATTACATTAGATGGATTACTCACCTATATTCTGCAACAAAGTTTTAAGCTTCAGCTGGGTGTCTCCTGTTGTTACGGATTTCCCTGAGAGGAGTTTCCATCACCTTCCCCATCCTTTATGCCTTCTCTCAGCCACCCAACCCGTTTTTTGAAAGATTCATCTCACATTCAACTGTAGCCTCAGTTTACAACCTGCTTAGCATTAGGTGGCCTTTTCTTTTTTTTGATAATATTGCTTGCAAACGCTGTTCCTGTTAGATGACAGTTCTGCCCAAGTGAGTGACAGAAGGCAGGCAAGGCAACTCTCTGCAACAGAGGTACTCGGAGAAGTTTCTAAGTTTTGAGACATGTATCAGTTAGTTGTTACATTGATTAAATTTCAAACTTTGTCTTTGAAGCCAATCCATTTTAAAACACAAATCCTAACTCCTTAGAGCACATCAACAATCTCTGTGTATACATTTTAAAGTAGACATTGGGTAGAGAATAGCAAAGTTCAAAATAAATATAAATTCCTTTTCGAAAAGGTGGACACCCTAAAAACACACAAAAGAGATTTAGAAACTATATTGGAAAATCTACTTGAAAAATTCCCCATTGGTAGTATTCAATAAGAGATCTAATACTTCCCCTGTGCAGTCACCGTTACTGACTTACGTACATGGTACCTCTTTATTTAATGCTTTGCTTTTCAAACTAGCATCAAATCTGTCATTCACCCACATGAATAAAGTAGTCTGTAAGCAGCAGAACTAGTGAAAACACATTTCATTTCATTTCAGGCTTCAAATCGGTTTTCTGCCAGGCTAATGGATTTTCCATTCTTATGCTGTGTAAAATAAAGACCAATTTTTATTCCTTCCACACCTACCTATAAATTGTTAAAAGAACTGATACTGCAGACTTCACATCAAGGTTGAACATTCGGAAGAGGCACAGAAAAGCCTCTTTCTATGGGAACTGTTTCAGGTTCTTCATGGGCCACAGGTACAGCCCCATTTTGTGCCCAACTCCCAGCCAGAATCATGTGGACGTTCTCCTGGTCCACACACACACCGATCCAGCCACCAGCGACTGCTGAACAGAGAAGCCCCAGTGAGCAGTTCCACAGCATCACTGCTGATCAGTCCCGTCCTCAGGCAGCTGCAGGGTAAGTCACAGCAGCTCACTGACCCAACTGAAAGCTTAATCTTTCGAGAAAAATAAAGTTATTTTTCAGCCAGCTCTGACCTGAAAGGCTGAATGGGCCTGAGCAGGCAAAGGAAACATTGAGACACATGAACTGGGATCCCGCAGGCAGGAAGAAAGGTAGGAGTAGCAGCCCTGTCACAGATCACTTTAAGCTGACACTGAAATCACGTAGTAAGGACACAGAACCATCACGTCCAGTCCTGCATTATTATAGACAACCACATGCAAGATCTGTAGTCAAGAAGTTCATACACTGCACCTGAGCAAGTCATCGCTGTGTCCATTACAAGCCACAAGGGACACTCTACAGCAAAAGAACTGAAGCCACAAAAATCACATTGTGCTACCATAAGGCAGGAAAAGATCTGGCATCGCCAATATCTTGAGCATCTTAAATGCATCACCTGGGGTTGCAGTGATGCACGGTGAAAATGATGCTAGGGGCTAACATCCTACATCCCATAGTAAAACAGATCAAGGGCAAACACTCCTTGCAATCATAGCCTGGAAGGAAGTTTCTTTACAAGTCCGAACTCAGTTATCAGTTTAACTCAAGTATGAGGAAGATTCTGTACAAGCCCCTGAAAAGATTCCCAGTTTCACTTGGGAAGCGAACACCATGGACATCAGTGTATCTTCCCCAGTTTTCTCTCCCTGTATTCCCAATGCTTCAGAGAAAGTCAAAAACATAAGCAGGGGAAAAAGCTCTTAGAAATTTTAACTTGCTGTCGGTGCTCCCCTGCCTTTACCAAAAACTCTCTACTTGAGCATTTGCATGCCAGCTGTCCTGCAGCCAGCTGGTCTCACCTGCCTACTCCTCTGCTGCGGTGAGCCGCTCCTGCACCCAGCTTCACGCAAAAGCTCTTCTCATTGGTCCCCCAGTGCCTGACTTGCACTTGGCTCCTTTTAAGTTTCATTCCAGCTCAGTGACGCCAGCTCACAAATTCACCTAACCCTGCCTAATGGTGAGCCCTGTGGCACATATCGCACGGCAACTTTCACCTGGAAGTGAAAATAAGGTTCACCTATGATGCAATTTTTTTTTATTAATACAACCTCATTTCCATTAGATAATGATATATCATTACGCTTATCAAAGGTCTTTGACAAAATATTGATTTAGTAATTGGGCCATATCCGACTCAGGTTAATCTCCTCACCCAAAGTACTTAACAGATTCTCCTTTTTCCTCCTTGCTTATTATGTAACTAGAAAACTTTCTACAGCATTTTAATTTTTCTTTCAAGACCAGATCAACTAAGTTTTTGGTCACTTTAAACAGGCTTTCACAAAATGAGAACGAGGGGCTAAAACTAGAGTAACACAATCTAGTATTTTCAGCTGAGCTTTACAATCATGCCAACTCATACACCCAGTGCTCCCTGCACACTCCTCTACAGGTCAACATCTTCATAACACACTAAGTTTTTACCCATTCTGGTTTGTTTCTTTTTTTTTTTTTTTTCTTCTACAGCAGGGGCAGTTTTGATAAATATATGTAAGAATTGTTTACAGCTGTGCTGTTTCTAAGGTGCATACACATTTTTGGCAACCAAGCAAACCAGAATATAAAACTCTGTACTGAGCTAGAGGGGTAAGGAGTGGTATTCACCTGGACTGCAAAGACAGCACAGTCTGGATTTTTTAACCTGCAAAGGAAGTATATTAAGATACAATTCATAGATAAGGTCTAAAAAGGTAGAGGGAGTGCAAGTGCTAAGAACTTCGAATGAAAGGGATCAAAGATGTCTGATGACATCAAAAGTTTGCATCTTAGAACACTAAAAATGAATGGGCTTTGTAGACACATCCACAAAATAGGACTAATGACATTTAATTTCTTCTCATTGTGGTGATGAAGATTGCTTGTTTTGAGTACACACTGTAGGTATTTGAATGCTTTCATAAGACTCTTCAACTTTCTACCAGACAACCTTCTTAAGGTGAAGCATATGGAATGAAGCTAAGTGCATCCTCATATCAGTTATCGATACACCTTCCCAGTATACCTGACAAAGGGCAGGCCACAAGCGAAAGACTCAACTAACATTGCCAAGATTTTGATGAGTCTAAAACTCTCCCTCCTTCTCTACTGTGATACGATTACCCAAAGTCTGTATCATTCCTGAACCTCTGAGTAAGACAGCTTATAGCTGACTGCAGTTACAAGCACTATTGCTTGTATCTACCTGCCTGATTAAAGTTACTGAAGTGAAAATATGAAAAGGGATATGAGTGAAACTGTCCACTTCCTTCAGCAGCAAGCCGAGTCACTGAACTGGCTTCATCATATCATCTATCCTCATTAACAGTTAAGAGTTAATGCATATGAGTTAACTGCATAGGAGAATCTCATACATCTAATTAATTACAATAGAAGCAATTTGCTACCAAGAGCTGGTAGAGAACTTTGCTTGATATTACCCATCGCTTAATAGAACAATGACATAAATTGTCATTAAATAGTCACACTGGGGGGCACTCCATGGAAGCTAAACAAAAACAGAAACGCAGAGCTAGACTCCAGCTTTCAGAGATGACTCCTTAAAACAAATGGGAACAAGATTTGCTACACAGGTAACACCTTGTTAATCTAGCTAATTCCAATGGGGAAAAAAAAGCAGACAAACCTTATTTCTGAAGACACCTTGTAACCAAATAGTCAATGGCAATGTACCTGTAGCTATTGATCCCTGTAGAAAAATAAAAACAGAAAAACTAGACCATAAATTTCCACCTGTGGTAGATAAAGACAGGGAGACGGTGCTGTCTTTTGTAGCATGAAAATACAGCAGAAAGGAGTTTCATAGGAAGAGACAAAACAAAATACATCTAATTACCTTAAGAAAAAAATATTCACCATAAGAATGAAGAGGTGAGCAAGTATAGTGAAAAATATTCACCATTAACAAAGGAGAAAGTATTTTTCTACAGTCACACCTTGCCTATAGCATACACTCAACTCAGCTGCTGTCACTGTAGCTGCCACGGTGCAAAGTCAATATCATTTTATGGAACTTTTATTGCACCAGCTGGAATCTTGCTTGGTTCAGAATGTTATTAATGCTGATAACACCGGTGTGGAGTTGCAACATGGTATTTTGCTCTCTCTCTTTAATGCAGCAATTCAGAAAAGCCGAGCTGCTCCCACACCACTCACTCGTGATGATTTCCTTTACCATTGTTTCCCACCGCCTTGTGCTTGCTCAACCTACCCACCCTCTGGGTCCTGGGCTGATATCCTAGGCAGCAAAATAATGCGCTCCTTCTGCTCCCATTTTGCTTGCGTTGCATTAGGCAGACATAAATTTTAAAGGCAGCTGACCTAGAACTGACACCCTCCCTTCCCTCCCCCTCTTTTTTTGTGTTGTTTAAGCTACCATGCAGCATGGCGGACATGCTGTTGAGCACTGTAAAGAGCAGCGGCGTCACCCTCTGTAGTGGACATGCTGTTGAGCACTGTAAATATCAGCAACTGCACCCTCCATGGCGGACACGCTGTTGAGCACTGTAAACAGCAGCGGCATCACCCTCCCTCAGAGGGTCTTTCAAAAGAAAGCTGGAACCAGCTGTGTCGGCACCTTCTTCCACAAGGACCCACACAGCGCAGCCCTGAACTTCGGGGCAGTGTGACACAGGCAGCTGCTGCACAGCCAGAATGGATGGCTGAGCTTTAGGGTGACAAAAGCCATTTTAAAGGAAATCTGTGCTAAGCACATTTTTAAACTGAAGTCTGAGAACACTCCCCCTACCCAAGGAAGTGCGCTGACTGTATCATAAAAAAAAGCTGCCGCTCCCAAGTTCAGCCTTGGCACATGAACTGCTGTTGTGAATGTGCTTTTTGGAGTGCTCCAGGAAGCTACTACACTGCCACCTCCTAAAATCTTTCCAGTCCAGGGCTGGTAATTTGTACAGCTGAAGCTGGAGGTTCCAAATCACTGAGGGATATGCAATGAGATAAAAAAAGCCTTAGGTTTTGGGGGGTTTTGTTGTTGTTTAAATCAACATTCTTCCGCATGACGAAAGGTCTAGTTAATTGCTACAAAACGTACTCATGAGTATTAGCGTCAGGCAACCCACGAAGGTACATTATACCGTTGTTTGGAGACTGAGGCCTCTCAGTTAGAACAACTAAACAGAGCAGTAAGAATATGAATAGACTTCTAATTTCTCCTGACACTCCTGTTTTTTCTCCTGCTTCCAAATGAAGATCCCCACTTAAAAAACAAAATAATTATTTTGACTTGACGAGAGTTACTGCAGAAGTGAAATGCAGTTTCAGAAATGGAGGCAAGGTGGAAAAGTCAGGCGTTTCCCAGTAAGTGCCTGTTGTGCTCTGTACTCAAGGGAGGAATCATAGAGGGTTGGAGAACAGACAGCAAAGAGACATCTGAACATTAGGGACAGCTGGAAGAAATAACCCTGCAGACTCATCCTGTAGTCAAAGACTCTTGTCAAAGTTGCGGTGTGCTTATACTTTGAGTCCAGGGATGAACACATGGGAATTCATAGAACCATAGAATGGTTCGGGTTGGAAGGGACCTTAAAGATCATCTAGTTCCAACCCACCTGCCACTGGGGGTTAAAATTGGTATATTATAAAAGCTCTTTTGATTCTGTTTGAAATTTGAGTAAGCTTTTGGGCATTACTCAAGCCGTTTTGGATGCCCTTTACACTGCTTCATGGTCAGTAACTTTTCATAGCACCCTTCCCTTTAGAGGTGACTGCATCCCTTAGAGGGTGATCCAGTTTGGCAGTGGCTGGTCACACGGGGTAAACACAAGAATGGGAGCGTCTTTGCTCCCATTCAATACTAACTCAATACTAACAGCAGTTCCAGAAGTGCTCTTTCCACTTGCTGCGCAGGTAATCTTGTAAGGACAATACAACTCTTGGATTTCCAAAGGGTTCACGTGAAAGCCCTGGGAGTCATGTACGGACAACAAACAGAATGGAATAGGAACATTCATAGCTGCCTACAAGCACTGAGAGAGAGGAAACATCAGTCAAGGTGACTCAGAGCAGTCAAAGGCCTATGCAGACAAAAGGAAAAGGTTGCTCCAAGGGCAAAGCAATGCTGTGTGGGACAGTATTCAGATGACAACCTAACCTCAAAAGCTTCCATGAAAACAAAAATCTCCATCACCTAAAAACGTTAACTGGCTTGATTAGCAAAAAGTGTCTTACAACATTGTTTTAAAACAGATCTTGTTATAAAAATAACAGCTTTAAAAATATATCAGTTCTTTGTTCAATTTCCAAGCAATCAACACGCAAGGAGTTTGCATAGCACGAAATGCAAAGTAGAGGCTGATATTATGGGAAAAAATATATTAGTGACATTATACAACTGTGAAGGTTTACTTCTGCTCCAGATCTAGTTAGCTAGACCTTAGATCCTTTGCTAAGAGAAATTTTTTTAAAGTTTTCATTATTTTGCACTTTCAGGAAGCTCAAGAACAGTGTATAAAGCAGCATTGTGCAGACTATGAGTTTGTAACAGTAGAGCTTTTTAAAATCATCTTAAAACACCGAATGGTAACTTTACAGAAGAACAGCATTAAACTCCACATTAATGCACAGGTTTAATCACAGGTACATTGTAAGGATTTTCCATCTTGTATCAGTATTCTCCACTACATTAATGCACAGGTTCAATCACAGGTATGTTGTAAGGATTTTCCATCTTGTATCAGTATTTTCCACTGCTATAGTAGAATGTAGTTTTTCCATCTTTCCAAGCATTCAGAGACCACCCAGCACCACAAGACATGGCCACAGTTTAAAATGGATCAGCTCAGCCAGACAGTGAGTGGCACTGCACTTATTTCTTTTTCCCTCTTCCTGATCCTGAAAGATTGCCAAATACAAATAGCTCAAAAAAATGTATCCCATCAACAAAGTCCATTAGGCAATGGATGAATACAGAAATCACCGAAACACATCAGAATAACACAGGAGACAATAATACTTCCAGCACAGAAGCTTGGCAAGCAACAGAGTACTCAGCCTAAATACTAATGTTCCTGTAAAACACCAGTATACAAGAAACAGACAAGTGTCTAATAGTCCACTCAGCATGCAACAGCAGTAAAAGAGAAGAAAACTGGACCGTCTCCAGTGCAAAGATTAGGCTTATATATAACTATGCATTTAAGTTGTCAAAAAAAGCCTCAGATAGCATTTCTCAGGTACAGGTTTCAGTGCCTTGCAGAAGAGGTCAGCCTGTTTGGTTCACTCTTTGTACGGACCACTCAGTCACCAGAGAAAAAGGGGCACCTTTCCCACCAGGTAGCGCAGCAAAGCTGTGAGCAACGCCGAAGCGTTGGGTGCCAGTTCACTATTCCTGTTACTATGCAAAACTACCAGGGCCACACGCGACTGTCTGAACCTCCAGCAACGCTGCAGCCCGCATCACCCCAGCGCGCTTTCAAGCACAGTGGTTTGTCTCCACTCTTTCTCTGCCACATTGCCTCTGGATGATTTTAGCATTCACACTCAAAACAAGGAATTTGCTTGCACCTACAGTCATTGCCTTCCATACGCATTATAGAGCTGCAGGTTCATCCCGCCAACTATATCCAAAAGAGCGGTGCTTTCCTTCTAACTAGAACTCTTCCCACTGCTGCTGGCTCAACAGATGAGTCAAGGTCATATCATTTCACCATCTGTAAATGGAGCTCCCTTGCTTATCACAAAAGTCTGTCTAGATTCAATTAAGTTCTGCCCGATGCTCTGTCACCTTGGATGAAAGCAACCGATGGCATGCAATCACACCTCACAAGAATGTGTGTAAAGTCTCTACAGGATAAAAGCAAGAACACCAAATTGCACAATTTCCACAGCTCCAGAAGCAATTTTCCATCCTGTACTTTTAGACATAGTTCAAATGGCATATTTAAGCTGTTCGGTTTTGAAATACAGTAGCAGTCTCATTTCAACAGATTGGGAAAAACTCCAGATCAAACCAGAACTCTGCATGGTCCAGCCCATGTTCAGGAATCTTATTTCTGCAGCTTTTAGATAAGCTCCCCTAGTTGATCCAGTGGACCACTTCGGTTTATGAGAAGTGGTCCCAGGGTAATCTGGAATTCAGCTGGGGGATTTTTCACCCCCATAATATTTCAAACATTCATTAAAGGACTTGCTGAAGGGAGGCAGAGAGAGCTCTGACAGCTCCTCTGTTTCACACTCCCTCCTCCCAACCTTTTCCCTTCTCCAAAATGTAAAAGTCATGTTCATGGTTAGAAGTTAAAAGTGAGTGGACTTCCTGAACACCAGAGCTATGCATAAAAGCTATTTACAGCCTTGCTATTTACAGTTTTATCACTTCTTCATGTAAAAACAAACTCAAACACACTCCTCTATAACAACGTAACTTGGTACAGAACAAGAGGTGCTACAGAAACTATGCTGTCAGCACAATAGTAATAATGCAAGTTACCAAAGGAATCAGTATCTTTAACAAAGTTTCTGAGGAACACATCTCAAAGCAGTTTTGAGAAAGGTTTAACTTCAAAGTTGACAGTGAACACTGAGCTTCCTCCATTAGCCTCTTGGCTTTTGTACACAGTGTCTTCTAAACATCTCAGTCACAAGAGACAAGGGTGGACAGGGCACTTCCAAAGTACATTGCAATAATTTCATTAAGCTTGTCAGACCCATTCTGTACAGTTAAAGTCTCAAAAGCAAATCTTTTATTTCAGTACTGAAAAGACAAGCCACAGAACTCTGACTACAAAAGTGATTAAAGAAGGTATTTAATCCAGACATTTCCAACTGTACGTCTAAACAAACAAAAAAGGGATTGTAGTGGATGTTATAAATGCAAATGCTGTAAAATACACTAAGTATTCACTTGCAGTATACCTGAGTCTAAGTAATTTTCAACTGTACAGGAGGAGGCAACGTTACCAGCTACTACTTCTCTGAACAGACAATAGACATTTCCATGCTGCCCGTCCCCATCTATTTGTAATACCACATGGTAAACAAATAACACAGTATTTACTTAACAGAATAAATGAGCACACCTGACCAATAACCCTTATACTCTTGATGCTTCAGCCAATACCTTTTCATTAAAAACCAGAAAAACACCTACAATGTTTTACCAAAAGAAAACAAGTGAAAATATTTTCTGTAAAGCCTAAAAAAAACCCAAACCCCAACAACCACATATATTTGACAAATACAGTATTTCAACACTTAACTTAACAGAAACAGTTCCCCAACACCCCGGCCCTGCCAAAA
>VYZM01020708.1:19185-74685 GCA_013398915.1 Dromas ardeola | reverse complement strand
TTTTTTTTTTTTTTTTTGGTCATTTTAATAAAACTTTCTGCAGACAGTATTGAGAAGATTGTGAATAAGAGCAGAAAAATAAAAGGAAATAAATGGATAAGAAAAAGGGAAAGAGGTATTCAACACCGTTTCTGTGAAGATACTAGAGTTTTCCCTGGTTGGGGTTCCCATTTGATTTCAGACAAATCAGTCTATCTTTGTCCCAGTTCTCCCCATGACAGTAATGTCACCTGTGCTTGGTACACAGGCCACAGAGTAGTAAGTAACTTTGAAACTGAAGATACCCATTCATGCTCAAGGAAAGGTAAACCATGCAAAAATAGCCTTGTGGCAGACATGCTTTTCAAGACACTAAAAAAAGGAGCTGTAGGCAAGATATGTTTCAAATGGGTTAAGATAACTACTGCCACTTTCCTAATAAGACCTCCAATAAATTCAGAAGAAAACAACTGATTAAGTGTAAGAACTTGATAATTTATATTAATTATTAGATAAGATGCTGTCGTGGTTTAACCCCAGCTGGCAACTAAGCACCACGCAGCCGCTTGCTCACTCCACCTGCAGTGTGATGGGGAAGAGAATCAGAAGAGTAAAAGGAAAAAACTCATGGGCTGAGATTAAGACATTTTAATAGGTAGATCAAAAGCCGTGTGTGCAAGCAAAACAAAACAAGGAATTCATTCACCACTTCCCGTCGTCAGGCAGTTGTTCAGCCGTCTCCAAGAAAGCAGGGCACCATCACGTGTAATGGTTACTTGGGAAGAAGAAACACCATAACTCCAAAAGTTCTCCCCCTTCCTTCTTCTTCCTCCAGCTTTATATACTGAGCGTGACATCATATGGTATGGAATGGAATATCCCTGTGGTCAGCTGGGGTCAGTTGTCCCAGCTGTGTCTCCTACCAACTTTTTGTGCAACCCCAGCCTACTCACCGGTGGGGCGGTGTGAGGAGCAGAAAAGGCCTTGACTGTGTGTAAGCGCTGCTCCACAATAATGAAAACATCCCTCTGTGGCATCTTGGGATGCGTCAAGAAGAGTGTGGCAAGCAGGTCAAGGGAGGTCATTCTCCCCCTCTACTCTGCCCTGGTGAGACCGCATCTGGAGTACTGTGTCCAGTTGTGGGATCCCCGCTTCAAGAAGGGGAGGGAACTGCTGGAGAGGGTACAGCAAAGGGCTAGGAAAATGATTAGGGGACTGGAATGCCTCTCATGAAGAAAGGCTGAGGGACCTGGGTCTTTTTAGTCTGGAAAAAAGACGACTGAGGGGGGATCTTATCAACGCTTATAAATACTTCAAGGATGGGTGTCAGGAGGATGGGGCCAGGCTCTTTTCAGTGGTGCCCAGAGACAGGACAAGAGGTAACAGGCACAAACTGGAACATACAAAGTTCCATCTCAACATGAGGAGGAACTTCTTTATTTTGAGGGTGGCGGAGCACTGGAACAGGCTGCCCAGAGAGGTGGTGGAGTCTCCATCTCTGGAGACATTCAAAACCCTCCTGCCCTCCTGGACGCGTTCCTGTGCAACCTGCTCTAGGTGACCCTGCTCTGGCAGGGGGGTTGGACTAGATGATCTCTAGAGGTCCCTTTCAGTCCCTATCATTCTGTGATTCTGGATTATCAATACTGTTTCCAGCACAAATCCAAAACATAACCCCATACTAGCAACTATGAAAAAATTTAAGTCTGCCCCAGCCAAAACCAGCACAGATGTTGACAAGAATAGTCTGGGAATTTCAACAAATTTTGTATCTTGCATCATGATAGTGGAGTCTTGTGGCTCGTACTGTGTTATCGTAGCTAGGTTACACACATAAACAGGTTGGTTTTGAAACTGAGACTCTTCCCTGGCGATATAAGACCTGTGAGGTAACAATTTCTGAAAGAGAAATCCCATAAGATAATTACCAATCAATCAAACAGAAATCTATATGACATTTCATAGATAATTACACTTCTGTGGTCTCTCATATCTATAGTACTACCACAAATCAGGTATTTTAAATTAAGCTTTTGAAATGAAGAAAAAAGAACAAATGACAAAACCGCCCCCCAAAAAAAACAAAACAAAAAAAGCCCACCCAAACAAACAACAACAAAATTCTTCACTTATGTATTTGTTTTCCTAGAAATATTTGCAAAAGGCATTAAGGACATCTTCCATTATATCATGCTTCTATATATAAAAATATGGGCAACCAACGGCTTTCCTTTATGAAAGGATGAACTGTGCAGGTCTGCAGTTACATCCATAACCTATTAGAGTCACAAAACCCCATCTCACTCACAGGCTTACAGTGCATGTTCAGACGGTGCGGGTGTGCTGCAAAATAACGGTGGCAGTCATGAAGAAAATGCTGGAGAGTCACAGATCTGTTTTAATCTGAAGAGTGAGAGTGCACCGTCTGCCACTCTCAGTATAAAGGCGGTTTATGCTTCTCTTTGGAGTGAGGGAGACACTGACCAAAAGAGTTAAATCAACTAGCTGCATGGTAAGATTTTACAAGGACTAACCTGCAGCACCCTAAAGATATTTTTTTCCTAGGACAGCTTACAATCTTCCAGTCCCTATAAATAAAGACCTGAAACTGCACAGGAGAGAGAGTAAATAAGGGAAATGTGTACAAACAAAACTTTTGGACTGTACAAACAAAACTTTTGGATTATGCTAAGAAACAATTTCTCATAGAGAAACTATCCTTACAGAAATCAGACTTGTATTTCTGAAGGAGGAGGATGTCAGCTTGACCTTTTCCCCTATTATTTCGGGGAAACATTATTTTTAAGGAAACAGGCTTCTACCAGAGAACATACATAGTTGTCTCAAGATTTTCTTTCTAAAGAAAACCAAAATCATCAAATGCAGGCTATATGCTGCACCCCGAAGAACAAGAATGCTTGGGGAGTAAAGCAGCTGAACAAGCCTTAGTTTTCTACTTCTTGACAACATTCCCTGCACGGTAGATCCCTGTCTGAGTTATGTCTGTGATAGTTTGGAGCAAGTTCATCATTGGTTCAGACAATTTCCATAAACCCTGTAATAATTATCAGCAAAAATTTGCCAAGAGTTGGAGTTATTGTATATTTTGATCCGGACGAATGGCTGAAAATAATTTAAGTGTTATACCTTCATCCTCCACAAGCATAAGAAAGAGCAGTAAGAGTTGAATGAGTAACTATTTCCGGTATTTTTTAATTTAACCACCTGACCCTGAAGCTGCAGCAAACCACACTTTCCCAGTAAGAAGTGCACCAGTTGATGCACTCAGTTTCTCCATTCAGTTATCCATCTGCCCAGTGCAAAAGCCTGGGAAGATCACAGCTCTGTTACACTAAGCTGGTCCTTTCAGCACTTTGCCCGGAGGGTATGATGCAGATTCCACCTCACACTGTTGTGACACAAACAATTTTATCCCCAAACCCTTTCTGGCTCAGTTCTGCCTGTGGTCTTCCATTCCTCTCAGTTGACAAGTTCATGGCATGGAAATAGGCATCAAGAAAATACTAATTTCTTGCATCTTCTCTTTTTGGTACCTTTATGCTCTTTCCAAGGGGTATCAGAGAGGCCATAATCTGAGTTTTAATACTTCAACAAAAGAAAGTGAAAATAAAATCACATGCGCAAATAGCTAAACTGTGCTCAACAGTTTGCATTCACTTACGTAAGTCTATCCCTAGCCCTGTCCAAACAAAAAATTCCAATCCTTTCTACACACTCCTGACCAGCTAGCACAAACGTGCATAGACATCACTATCTTTTCCTCCATGAGGAAGAAGACGGGCAGTTTTAGAGTATAACAGAAAATTTTATTCAAGGCATTACTTACTGTATCCCTCTTTTCTTTAACTTTTACAATCAAATCTGACATTTGCACAGGAAGCACCTGAGCCACCATCATGCACCAGCAAGACAACGCATGCCTTCCCATTGTGATTAAATTTCTCCTTCTAAAGAAGGACACACACATTACTACTACAACAGTTCACATAAACATACCTGAACTCCTTCTATTCTTCCCAGCTCAAGTGTCTGTAGTAGCATAACCACAGCAACAGTAAACTCAGAGCAAGTAACTGAAAATTCCTTGAGGAATTCCTTGAGGGCTGAGTAAACCCTCTTCAGAGTGCCGAGCCCAGCAGAGTTGAGCTGTACTTAATTGGCACCATGGCAGGAGTGGAGAAGAGAGCAGAGGAGCTGACCCCATGAGGTTATCGAACAGTTACCTGGGCTATTATTGGGCCAGGCATCGCCTCCTTTAGGGGATTTTACTGGCCTGGCTTTATCAGTGCCTCATGGAAAAAACCCTGTTCACCCCTTTGCAGGCCAACACAGACACATTGTCAATGCCATGCTATCCTTGATCTCGAAGGCAGCCATGAGAGTGTCTTTTAAGCAGACACTATTATCAAGCAGCACTACAGATGTGACGTTTACAGAGATGGGCCAAGTAGTCTGATTTTTTTACAAAGCGGTTGGAAATCCTTTATTACTACCCATCATAAATGTCACTTGCAAGAGTTCAGAACAATGAGCTTTTGGAGGTAGAGATGTCTTCTTTATGTGTTTAAAGGAGGGCAGCAGACACATGGTGAGGGTCAAGGCGAGGCTTAAAGACTTGAATAGTAATGTGACTGAAAAAACACATTCTGTTTTGGAGAATCCGCCATGAAACCTACCATGTTCTGTGAAGGAGTCTAAGGCCAGTATAGAAGGAAGGTGGGGAAAACCCCAGCAAACAAACCAGTGAAATTTTTAGTCTGAACTCAGGGAACCAAATGGTTTCTTCCCAAAAAGATCACTATCTATTCTAGCTGAGAATTTAGATTTGTCAGTAAGGGACTTTAAATGTAACAGGGTATGTTGTTGCTACAGGGCATATCCTGGGCCTATATTCCCACTGAAGACTGTCTCCCAGGCAGTCCTATCATCTTCAACAGATGCATCTGGGGACATGTTAGGCAACTGCATGGAACAGCATTATGTCTTACAATGCGCTTCATAGTAGGTCCTGTCATTCTTTCTTTCCTCCTGCTTGTTCTTTACTGTTGGGGCTGAGAATTTAAATAGGCCAAGAGCAAAAGGTGGAAGTGGGAATGTGGCTTCATATCAGATGGCAAAGCATTATTTGACTCTTAGGTGTAGGTGGGAGCTGAGAAAAAAATCTCTTTAAGTGTACTTGTGTTCATATCTCCACCCATTTTGACATGCCTTTACACTCACTCTCGGGTAGCCACAGGCAAAGTAATAAGAACAGCCTAAGCAGAGACTGGCTGAGATTAATGCAACTCTTCACAGTATGTTGAATATTATTTAAAAATCTGAGGGTTTCAAAAAAAAGCTTACACTTCGTTGGTTGTTACCGTTCAATGAATTGTTACTTCTGCATTAGTTTACAGCATGTTACCATGGAATAATACACAGTCTGATGTTCTTGAGCTGGAGAAATTTTTGGGGCTAAATCTTCAGTGAAGTTTGAATGACCTACATTCGTAGACCAGTTTTGCACCTGAGGTACTGTTTTCTTTGTGCATGTGACACCCACAAACACATAAACTGGTGATTTTTAGACAAAGCATAGGAAGAATTCTGTGTTCTTAGAAGCCAATAGTTTCTCTTCAAAGCTTAACCACTGGATAGTAGAAAACTATTAACTGAGGCTACTGGTCTCTTTCTGTGACTCTAACATGGCTTTTCAAGTACTTCTGAAGAATATTCTGAAGCTTTCTCCCCACTCTTTTTCCTTCCTGACAACTATTTTCTTATCCAGAGACTTACTGTGGTTGAGGTAAACCGTTAATATATTTATTGTCCTCATCTTTTCTACTGAGAGATGCAGTAAGAGGACAGAATGGAAATTTTAAACTTAAGTGAAGGTTTTCAGAGACATTTCAGGCTCTCGTCTTCTAGTATGCTCTTGGCTTGATCTTGGTCTTTATTATTTATAATGAGTTCTACATACATAAAAAATCTCAAAGGCTGCACAAGTTCATACATATGAATGCAGCTCAAATCTCTTTCAGCAGATATAATGACACTGTGACACAAAGAAAGGACTAAATTATTTACTATTTCTTACTATTTTCTTTTACCATTTTTAAGGCAGCTTGTCTCTTTGTCATGTACTGAGGATGAGGAAAAAGAAATTATCCCCAGGCGTCTTTGTTTCTTCTGGTGGCAGCATTTTCATACATGAAGCTATCCAGGAACTACTACTCTTTGTCAGGACATGTCCCCTAATCCCTTCTGGTCTAAGATTCTGCAAATCGCAGAGAATACTGAAGTAAATCATCCTACATACTACCAGTTAATGTAATACCAACAATAATTGAGAAAAAACAACATCATTCGCTTTCTCCCATTCTCTTTTTGGTTGTCAGTTGGGTTAGTTCTTGTCCTAGGATGTTTGGTCTTTGATTCTGCTAGAGGATCTAGATGCTTCCAAATCACAAATGAATTTATAATAAAACTAATTACTTCTATTTTTAAGGCAGAAATTGAAAAGCCATCTGAAATTTCACTGAAATTCCTAAAAACAAAGACATTTCACAACCCAGTCTGCTTTATACTCTTTCTTTAAAAAGAGATTTACTAATTCACTCTAAATGGTGAAATTGCTTCTACCGTGATTTTATGGTGAGGTAGAAACAAATATTTCAGTATCACTAAAAAAAGACTAAGCAAAATGCTGTGTTTTATATTAGAGTGCCTAAGAAAACACCTTATTTTTCCAAACAGGCTACAAAGAAATGTGCGGAGGATAAGAATGGTCTAAGTAATATACAAGGGAGATAGATGAGACCAAAAAACAAATGAGGAGAGAAATAACAAGTAGACAAAGTAGGGGAGTTTCCCTACAAACTCCTTCCATTATGCTGGATTTGTTTTTAAGACTCTGCCAAGATGTAGCAGGATTATCATGCATGGAAAGTAAAGAAGCAATACAATTTTGCACCAGAGCTTTCCTTCTTGCCACCTGGGGAGAGGTGAGCCAAAGTTAATTTTAACCATTTTGAACTCTCTCACCCAACTGCCAAGGACGTCCCTGTCCCTGTTTGGCCCATCTTTAAATTAACAGCCCTGAGGGGTTCAAACGCTGCAGACCTTGGTGGTTGCTGTGGTGCAGCCCAGGCAGGCAGACTCGGTGGGGACACAAAGAGGACTCTTTCAGCTGACTGTCCCTGACTTAGTCATCTCTGGTAATGCCTTTGTCTTCTTGAATAGGTGATAGCTCGGAGCAGGATAACATTGGGTCGATTTGGAATAATGCAGAATATTGATTCACTTGAAGATTTCTGCAGAGTCCAATCAAGCAAATCTTCTCTGTTTTGTGCAGCATGACCTCAGATTTTATAAGATTTGGGAGAACTGTTATTTTCCTCAAAGCAGCTTTGACAACAGCTTTTAACAAGTTAAGCATCTCTGGCAAGGCAATGTACCTTACACAATGTACCTTAGATATCCCCTTTATTGGCTAATTAACCTGTAATAATTTAGAATACACCCGTGGATCTAGTAAAACACTGTTTTGGTTTTCTACTAACGTTAGATGAAGGTTTACCTTCATTTTGCTAAATCACTCTGATAATTGGCTGATGATTAATATTGTTAAACATCATACAACACAATCCTGTGATTTACTGTAACAGCATTAACAAATCTTAAATTGCTGCTACCTCAAAGTTTTGTAGCATCCATAATCTCTCATTCATGACAAATTGGCACAGTTGGCAGGATACAAAATCAACTCATTCATGAGAACCTCCTATATTAAACCATTCATATGTTTAATGTACCTGTATTATAGTAGTGAGTGATGTGAGTCCCGATACAATGAAGGGGTTAAAGCTTTAGGACAGTAGAAAGGAAGAGGACTTGGTGATGCAATCATGCAAAAGAAGCAAGGTTTAATGTTTGTCAGCTATGGTCAGTTGTCTATTTTCTGGATTAGTGGTGGCCTGGGACACTCACAACAATGGGACAGCATGGAATGCAGCTGAAAGCACAACGCAGAAACATCTCATCAATATTTAAGAGGTAACCATAAATAAATGTCTGATTCATTTTCTAAAGACATAGTGACAGATGTGAGTCTTGAAATTTGATAAAAGTAAAAAGTTACAACCTGGGTATATCAGCTTCGAGTAAAGTAGTAAAAAGGGTGGAAATAGTTGCTGGAAAAGTAAATGAACAAAGCTTATGCAGGCAGGCTAGGTAAGAATTATGAACTGTGCTGAAGAGAAAGAAAAGTGATTTAAAGAGGACGTGATATTTTTGGAGAATAAAAGCAAAGGTAAAAGGAAGCCAAACAAGCAAAGTCATAAAGAAAATAGCTAGATCTTAGAAGAGGAGGTATCTTAAAATTTGTGGCACCTTTCATTAAACAAGTGGAAGATTGGAAATGTGGGAGTAAGTGCCATTTAGATGGGAGGTGAGGGGATGAAAGTTATTGGACTTTGGGCACAAAAAAAGGGTTAGGCCAGATTTTATGAATAGTTATACAGGAAAAAGTGGTTAAAATCTCAACTCTGGATGGAGCA
Organism: Dromas ardeola; assembly: GCA_013398915.1. Classification (NCBI taxonomy): domain Eukaryota; kingdom Metazoa; phylum Chordata; class Aves; order Charadriiformes; family Dromadidae; genus Dromas; species Dromas ardeola. The sequence goes on along the minus strand of VYZM01020708.1, from coordinate 66,148 downwards.
GAGCAGGCAGCTGTTTTGTATTGCATGAAGTTATAAAACTGAGAAATACTTTAATATGGCAGTTAGTAGTGCTGATGGTTTGCAAAGATTTCTGCAATACTTCAGCTATACTTTTATTTCACTAAGTCTCTTTTTAGGTAAACCAGACCTTAAACATTTATATGATCACTTTTGTTAATGACTGCAAGATTTTAAGAAGCTGCAGGTGATTGGGGAAAATAATTATGAACACAGTTCAATTATAAAATGAAAATAACATTTAAATGCCAGGTTTCCAATACAACTCTTTTCTACCCACTTTAATGAACAAAAGATGCAAGTGTGGGAACTAATGAGCTGCTTCTTCACGGACAAATATTGCACCGGGTGCAAGTGAGTAAACAAGCAGCTAATTCCAGAAACTGCATGTATATGTTAACATAGGGTTACGAAAAAGCTAATGAAACCTCCCTCCCATTTTCCTTATTCTGTGCGTACAGTTCTGCTGTAACATAGCCAAATGGCTTTTGGATCAAAACTCTCATGTTCTTCTGCTCAAAACACCGACCTGGCAAACCATTATATACACCTAAACACGTAGCCATGCCAGCCAAGTGGAAATGGAGAAGAAAGGTGAGGATGGGCCTAAGGACTGCCCAGAGAGGTTGGGTGATATTTCAAAAGCAGACAGAACTACCAGTTTTCAGCAGTTGATCTTGATGAATAATATTGGATGAGTAAAAGGCTGAGGACTTCAGTGTAGAGACAGGCCAGGATTAAGTCCTGGCTTGGAGAGCTGTGTGTGGGCATGGCTGTGTGCAACAGAAAAAGGAGATGCAAATTAACAGCAATGATTACGAACAGCCTACTGGGGGGAGAGGGAGAGGAGGCAAGAGTCGATGACAATGAAAAATCTGTATTTAATTGACCCTAGGCAAAGCAATGGAGATAGAGGGAAGATAGAGCAGTGTGAAAGCCATTGCTTTCCCAGCTCCCATGCAGTGGCCTACGTGGACCAGGACCTTCACCTCAGGGTTCAGGAGATCAAGGCGCCACAGAAGTGAGCACTTGCCTTGGTGATGCACCACTGCAGCATGGAGGATTGTCAAACACGCATACCCTGTGCGCCTTGGGGCGCACGCAGGGCTCTACCTTTCCTTCTATGAACTAGAATTGCTCCTTTGTTTTCTTTCTCTATGAGCTGGTTGTGGCTGAGGTAGAGTTAATTTTCTTCATAGTAGCTAGTATGGGGTTATGTTTTGGATTTGTGCTGGAAACAGTGTTGATAATACAGGGATGTTTTCATTATTGCTTGCACAGCATCAAGGCCCTTTCTGCTCCTCACACCTCCCTGCCAGCAAGTAGGCTGGGGGGGCACAAAAAGCCAGGAGGAGGCACAGCCAGGACAGCTGACCCCAACTCACCAAAGGGATATTCCATACCATACCACATCGTGCTCAGCAATAAAACTAGGGAGGAGGTTTGTGGGGGGGTCGCTGTTCAGAGACTGACTGCAAATCAATCAGTCGGCGGTGAGCAATTGTTTTCACTTGCACCACTTGTGTTTTATTTCTCTCTCCTTGCTATTTTCCTTTTCATTACATTATTATTATTATTACTATTATTGTTATTATTACATTATTAATAATAATTTTATTTAAATTATTAAACTTTTTTTATCTCAACCCCTGAGTTTTCTCACTTTTACCCTTCAAATTCTCTTCCCCATCCTGTTGAGGTATGGGGAGGGGGACTGAATGAGTGGTTGTGTGGTCCTTACTTGCCAGCTGGGCATGACACTCTGTCTTCATTTTTTTTTGTGCCTGTTAAGCTTAATGCTTGAGCAGTCTTGTGAACTACTGGACCACTTTTCACCCATTGACTTACATCTCTCTTCCTCTCTCTGGCAGGGAAAAAAACTTTGCTGTCACAGTTTTCGAGGCCACTGGAATATATAAAAAGCCTTCCTAGTGATATGAGATGTACCAGTGAGACCTTACACATGTTTAGGGCACACAGAGCAAGCCTCCTGAAGTACTGAAACCTATAATCTAACACAAGGGAATTCTGCTGAGTAGCAATATGATATTTATACCCCAGATTTCTGCATGTCTCACAGGTATCTACATTTAATATAGTAGCCCATCACTGAGTGCTATTTAAATTACTTTGATATACTTCATTAGTCAACCTAAACTTTAAAAGTTATCCATAGTGGCAGAACAGGATGAAGCAGCTGTTTCAAACATTCATTTAGGCCCTCAGGTATATTAGCTGTCTGCAAAACAATTTAAAGTTCTGGAAACTTTATAAACAACGATGAATAGCATTCAGATGGCAAAGTTCCATGCAGCTCTACAGAAACTTTTTTTTCCTTGGGAAACAATTTATGCACTACCCTGAGAATGTGCAATACACTCCAAGTACGTGCCAAATGGGACCATTTCCCACAGAAGATGTGCAGAAGAACTGCTCAGTATAAGGCTCCTGTTGAACCAGTGGCAGTGCAAAACCACGGAACAGCATCAGATCATTTGGATACTTAAGATGCTTAGCTTCAACTCACACACGCCATAATGCATGATTCAGGTACAAAAATACATTCTCTAGGCCATAGACTCCACCTGGAAGAACTATTGGTAGGCAAAAGAAAAGAGGGTAATTCAAATCTGCTATTTTATAAACTCACAAAACATTTTTTTTTCATGTTTGCTAGCATGGGAATCATAATCAGCTGATTTCCTGAGGTGTTACAGAACAGTGTAGGAGGTGATAGCAACAGTAATTAACTGTTGAGCAACACAAGACACTCCCTACTGACTGCCACAAAACACGAGAACTTGATATTCTTACCATACACCTACTGTTTGGTGTATCTTTTATCACAGCAAACATGGGCTCCCCAAACTGCTGCGTTCGCTGCCCTGTCAACACAGCATAGCTACACGAAATAGAAAGAAGCATATTAACACAGTAATAACGTAGGCAAGCCATGGCAGTATTAAGGTCCATATAGGCGAACTGATGCAGCATCCCAGCTGCGTTAAGGTACATTAGCCTGCGGTGGAATTGCTCATGTAAGCATCTCTCATGTTAACATCTCTCTATTATGCTGCTGCCTGCAGAACAGACGTACCCCAAGTTAGAGGAAAGGATTCTTTGTTTTTTGCCTTCTTCTTCCCAGGCTGCCCGCCTCTCTTAAAATGCCACTGACAGATAAAAGGTCCACCATACAGACCAAGACACATTTGTGTGGATGAAAGTAAAACATTGCAAGCAGTCATTATTAGCTACAGTTCCTTCAGAGGCCACCCTGAACTACTAACAGAAAGGATTAAGAGTCAACTTTAAATTTTAAATACAAATGGAACTGGCTGGCTACCAAATGTAAGTTTATGCTTGCCAATGATCTCCAGTTAGAGCATAATATATTTCTTCATTTATTATGAATATGTTTTTTTGAGCTAACTTTTCTAAAAATAGGATTCCAAATTTTCTTAGAATGTTTTAATAATTCTGTTGGAGGCTAAGATCTGTAACTAATACAGAGCAAGTGTCCTGTTAAATAAATGCTTTGCAGTCAATAGAAAATGAAAATGCTCAGAATCTTTCAAATGTGGCTGCTGAGAACAGAAAAAAATATGTTTTAATAACCCCCCCTTTCTTTGCACTCCACGTTAATCTATTTTGTGTTAAACAAAGGCACATTATTTTTGTTGCTGAATAAATTACCCCATTCTTGCTTGAACATGTTAGTCTAGATTACAAACATAGGGCTGTAAAAATAACTGGTTGGACTGATTTAAACTGCTGATTTTAATCTCTGATTTGGCATGAGGAAATTTACTATAAAACTTGTTTAGGATTGCAGTTGCATCTCTGTCCCACAGCTGCAAGAAAAGGATGGATTTGTAATCTTCCAAGTGTACAAACCTCAGTGACTGACTGAAAGTCTCCTTAGCACAAAACTAAAATGCGTAACTAAAAATATCCTGGTTTCTTTCTGCCTTAATTTGAAAGTAAATGGTGATAAAATGAAAATTAAGAACAAAACTGTATGCTTATGCAATTAAAAAATTCTTTCATATGTAAATAGAAAGCTGCCTTAATAGCCCCAAATATTTTTTTTCCAGTCTCCTGGGCTTGGTGGAATTTGGCAGGACTGGGGGTGGTTAAAGGTTGCCAGCGTGGTGGATGACATTGGTTAGCTGTCACGTGGGCAGAACGTGTGGGCTGGTGGGTAAGGCTCACTACACAGCACAGAGATATGATTAGAAGGGATGAAGCTCTGGGGAGTAGCTATGCACCTGCCTGAATTCCTGGCCACTCAGTCATCCCTTTTTATCCTCCATTCCCACTGTTTTTATAAAATAGACTAGAAGAAAACAAAACCAAGGGAGGATGGAAGACGGCACGTCCATTTCATAACTCATCTTTAACCATGCAAAAGGACTTTATTGATATATTTTACATACTTATGTTTAGTTGGGTATTAAAAGCATTAACTGCTGTCCACTGAAACCAATACACTGCCTTCAAGAACAACTCTCAGGTGTCAAAACCTCAGCACATATCTTAGTGGCTAAGCACGTGGACAATACTCAAGCTCTCTTTCTTTATGGACTCCTTTAATCAAGTTAGTTCCTATGTTTTACATGCCAAAAATATGTATCTGGACAGTCCCTATGGTTTAACTGATATGACTGTAACTTGATTATGTATCGCAAACTTTACTTGTACTAAGCTAGCCGTAGGCTTACCCGTTCATTGTGGCAAATCCTAAGCCAATGTGCACTGAAGAGCCTACAATTCTCTTTTATCTGCATTAATAAATGAGGTAGGAAGAAAACCAAGAACTATCCTCCAATGGTGCCAATGCAGTGGGATTTTAAATATATATATAAATATATATAGAGATATATACATCTCTCTATATATATCTCCACTCAAGATAGGATAAAAACTGTAACACAAGGGTAAAAATAAGAGAAACAAATGTAACAGTCAATCCTATTGATGTTCCCAAACCCAAGAATTTTTCAGCTTTACAATAACAAGGGTCTTAAATTCTGGGCCCTAGTTGTCTTGTCCAGTACAAAGCCTTGCCTGACTACAAATCCAAACAATACAGAAAAAGGTGGCAAGCAAATCCATACATTTTTAGTCTTGTCAGCCTGTATGTGAGAGTGAGTACATTGGGGATAGAGAACAAGGGTAAAGGGAGATAAGCACGTGATGTTAACTTGTTCTTCTCAAAACTTGGGAGTTAATCATATTTAAATTTTCATGTGTTAATGCTTTCTTCCAGGTCTGTGTACAGGAGGAAAAAAAAGAATCATTTTTTTTACCTGGATGTCTCAATACCAGATTTTTTCTAAGCATAACCTAGACACAAATAATCAGAGTCCTATCTCACTGTCTCTACAGAACTCAACTTTCACTCAAGCTGAAGGAGGCGTGTCTTCAGCTCTCTGGATTTCTTCATCTGGGCTGGCTCAGACTGACTCCCACCTCCATTGTTTCCTTAGGCTAGAAGGGAAAGGAAATTCTTTGATCTCTTGTAAGAACAAATACATTTTTTTCCCTCTTTTGGTACCTGCTGTATTAAGCTCAAATAAAGTTGTCTGCCTTGGCAGGCAAAACAAGTCTTCTAAGTAATAGTCAATTCCTGGAACAGCCGGAAAAGATGAAAGGACTTCTCTATGTATTTTTATACAGGGTATGACTACTAAATCCCAGTACTGCTACTGTGATAAGAGTGCACTCCATTCCAGCTTAAGCTGTTTCTTTAAAATCTTAAATTTCTTACTGTTTTTGACAGGAACTTAGAATCCAGCTATCAGCTACTTGCCTCTCAAGTGAGTAACTTTATTTCAAATAAATACAGCACCCCTTTTGACACCTGACTGGATTTTCAAATGTGTTTTTTTCCTGACTGCCATAAGGATGGGACGTGCAATTGAGTCTATATGACCCCACTTGCTGCATTTCTGGTTCTGTAAGAGCTCTGATGCTATAAAAATACATGTTAGAAGCATAAAATTAGAATAGGCATAAATGAAGAGGAAGACTCAGACATATTTAACACATTTAATTTACACACAAGCAAAAGACGCACAGTTGCAACTGTCACCGTTGACTTGGTACTTGATTCTTTGCAGGAAAAATAATCGTAGAATCATAGAATGGTTTGGGTTGGAAAGGACCTTAAAGATCATCTAGTTCCAATCCTGCTGCCATGGGCAGGGACACCTCCTACTAGACCAGGTTGCTCAAAGGCCTGTTCAACCTGGCCTTCCAGGAATGGGGCATTAACAACTCTGGGCTACCTTCACAGTAAAGTGTCTCACCACCCCCACAGTAAAGAATTTCGTCCTAATATCCAGCCCCCTGATCATCTTTGTGGCCCTCCCCTGGACCCGTTCCAACAAGTCCATGCTGTTCCTGTGCTGAGGACTCCAGAGCTGGACACAGTACTCCAGATGGGTTCTCACCAGAGTGGAGTAGAGGGGTAGAATCACCTCCCTTGACCTGCTGGCCACGTTTCTTTTGATGCAGCCCAGGATGTGGTTGGCTTTCTGGGCTGTGAGCGCACACTGCCACACCATGTTGAGCTTCTCATCCACCAAGTCCTTCTCCTAAGGGCTGCTCTCAAGCCATTCTCTGCCTAACCTGTATTTGTGCCTGGGATTGCTGTGACACAGGTGCAGGACCTTGCACTTGGCCTTGTTGAACTTAATGAGGTTCACGTGGGCCTGCCTCTCAAGGTCCCTCCGGATGGCATCCCTTCTCTCTAGCGTGTCAACCCCTCCACACAGCTTGGTGTTGTTGGCAAACTTGCTGACAGTGCATTCAATCCCATTGTCCATGTCACCAACAAAGATGTTGAACAGCACCAGTCCCACTACGGTCCCCTGAGGAATGCCATTGTCACAGGTCTCCACTTGGACATTGAGCTGTTGACCGCAACTCTTTGAGTGTGGTCATCCAGTCAGTTCCTTATCCACCAAGTGGTCCAGCTGTCAAATCCATGTCTCTCCAAGAAACAAGGATATCATGCAGGACAGTGTCAAATGCTTTGCACAAGTCCAGGTAGATGACATCAGTCACTTACCCATCAATGCTGTAACGCCGCTGTAGAAGGCCGTGAAATCTGTCAGGCATGACTTGCCCTTGGTGAAGCCATGTTGACTGTCACCAATCACCTCCTTACTTGCCATGTGCCTTAGCGCAGTTTCCAGGAGGATCTGCTCCATTAACTTGCTGGGCACAGAGGTCAGACTGACTGGCCTGTAGTTCTCTGGGTCTTCCTTTTTTCCCTTTTTAAAAATGTGCATTACGTTTCCCCTTTTCCAGTCAGCGGGAACTTCACTGGACTGACACGGCTTCTCAGATATGATGGATAGTGGCTTAGCAACTTCATCTATCAGTTCCCTCAGCACCCATGGATGTATCTCATCAGGTCGCGTGCACTTGCGCACCTTCAGGTTCCTCAGATGGTCTCGAACTTGATCTTCTCCTACATGTGAATGTGAGGCTGCTCCTATCTGTCTACAGAGGGCCACAACTACTTGTGGTTGGCTTTCAGGTGGCCTGTAGCAGACCCCCACTCTAACATCACCTGTCCCTGCCCTCCCTTTAATCCTCACCCATAAGCTCTCACCCAGCTACCCATCCATCCCCAGGCAGAGCTCCACGCACTCCAGCTGGTCCTTGACATAAAAGGGCAACACCACCTCCTTATCTCCCCTGCCCGTCCTTCCTAAAGAGCCTGTATCCTTCCATTACAACACTCCAGTTATAGGAGCCACCCCACCATGTCTCTATGATGCCATCATAGCCCTGTAGGCATGCGCACATCCCTAACTCCTCTTGTTTATTCCCCATGCTATGTGCATTTTCATAGAAGCATTTAAGTTGGGTCCCAGACAAAGTTGATTTACTGGCTGGAGTGGAATTCCTTTGTGCTGCACTCCGGATGCTCTTCTGCTGACCTGTAATCCTTCTCCAGGCTGTGGGCATCTATTGCTGGCACTGGCATCAAACTGGTAGAAGTGGGATGGACTGAGGTTCCCCTCCCCCAGCAACTTTAGTTTAAAGCCCTCTTCTCAAGCTTGGCAAGCCTCTGACCAAAGATGCTCTTCCCCTTCTCTGACAGGTGGACCACATCTGCCCCCAGTACACCTTGTTTCTCAAAGTGAGTCTTTTGGTCTAAGTAGCCAAACCCCTGGTTGTGGCACCAGTCCTGTAACCATTTGTTGACAAAGTGCAGTTGGAGGCCAGTCACTAGTGGTACACCCCAGAGATCAATACTGGATCCAGTCCTGTTTAACATGGTCACTAATGACTTTGATGATAGAACAGACTGTGCATTCAACATTTTTGTAGATGATACAAGACTCGGAGGAGTGCTCGATTCACCAGATGGTTGTGCTGCCACCATTCAGAGGGACCTCAACAAATTGGAGAAATAGGCAAATGGGGATCTCCTGATGTTCAATAAAGGTGAATGCCAAATCCTGCACCCAGGGAGAAAAAAGCCCATGGCCCAGAAGAGGCCAGGGACCAACCTATTGTAAAGCAGCTTTATGGAAAAGGACACAGCACTCCTGGTGGACACTAAAGTGACCACAGGCCAGCAATGGGCCCTTGCAGCAAAGGCAGCCAACAGCATCATGGGTTGCATTAGGAAGAGTGCTGTCAGCAGGCTGAGGGAGGTGATCCTTCCTATAAGGAAAGGCTGAAAAAGCTGGGACTGTTCTGACTGGAGAAGAAAAGGCTCAGGAGGATCTCACCAATGTGCAGAAATATCTGATGGAGCCAAGGAAAGGGACAGTAAAGAAAAGGAAGTCAGACTCTTCTCAGTGGTATCAAACAATGGGGCAAGATGCAATGGGTGCAAATTGAAATATAGAAAACTCCATTTAAATCTAAGGCAAAACTTTTACTCTAAGAATGCTCAAACACTGGAACAGGTTTGTAGATACTCAAAGTAGAGATACTCAAAGCCCAACTGGACACAAGCCTGAGCAACCTGCTTTACGTGACCGTGTTTTAAGCAGGGAGGTTGGACTGCATTATCTCCAGTGCTCCCTTTCCAATCTCAGTAATTGTGTACTCAAAGCACAGGAAAACAAACTCATTTGAGAAAAGCCATCCAAAAAAAGAGGAGAATTAATGCAACATTCTTATTTATGGGTTCAATTTTTATGACTTCTCACCTTTTTTAATAAATATAGGGTTTTTGCCTCTCCCATTTTATATACCACTCCCAGTTCACCACAAAGCTGGTGGGTTTTTTGGTGGGTTTTTTGTTTGTTTGTTTGAAAATCAACACCATTTATAGTCACATTACAGATAAATGAAAACTGATTGAAAAAAAGTAATGCATTTATTCTTTGATAACTAGCTTTATGATTTACTGGGGACATTTTTTGAAATTCAAATACCAAATACATGCACTGTAGTTGGCATATAGAAATGATAGGCACAATCATAACACGCAAAAAAAAGTCATCTTCTTCAAGACAAAAATCAAAACGTATAATCTTTCTTCAAATTTGTTTCCCAGTTTTTCCAATTCTAGAGGGAACAGGCAGCATTGATAACGAAAACTATCACTTGAAAAATATTAGAAAATTCTCTTCCCTATTCCTGTAAAGTGACAGTGTCAGGCTGGTCCTTAACGTCAGCCAACACTTCTGGAAGTCTTCCACCCTGCGGCTATCCACTTAATAGTGGGTCTCTCCCAGCAAATATGCACTACATATGAAGCTTGTTTAATCACAACATTCCCTTGATATGCCCACTCCTCACTTTGTATCATTTTACAATGTTAGACTCTGATACAGAAACTGACAGCCTATATCTTGTATAGATATTAAAACAGAGACACACAGTGAATTAATTATAAAATGCATACTAATCATAGAAATAATACACACTCTACAAAGATTAAATTATCTTTAACTTATTTGTACAATATTTTTTCCTTTTGTCTGAATTTGTGGTCCTAACATCTGCTCTGCTTTGGAATGCATTTTTCCTCCATAGAGCTGCATCTACCTCTTATGGGAACCTCTAACTCAGCTCTCAGCCTGATGACTACACTATGTCTGAAGCACAAGCGAGTAATTGAGATGAGACAATAACCCCACAAAGCTTCTCCCTTTCAAAAAAGAGTAGGCATTAGGACCACAAATTCAGATGAAAACATTTTTTGAAGTAATACATTTGATATTTCTAAGTTGAAATGCGATCCACTTTCTGCCTTCTACTGTACCTCAAGCCTGTTTCTGTCCAGGAATTCTTCATGCTGGCTAGGGAAACGTCAGACTGATACACAGAAGACTGATCTTAAAAACCTGCTAACAGGAGCAACAAAAACTCTAATTAAATTCGTTTCTATTCTCAACTTTCTGGGACAGATTCAGGTACTAGTTGGTGCAGTCACCATATAAATACATGAATAGATGATTGCAGCTGTAGCTCCCTCTGAACTGTATTTGTGGAGAAACTTATGCAAAACTGAAAAGCAAAAGAAGCAGCACAAAATCCTGTTGACTCCCACAGCACATAAGCACTTGAAAATGGATACAGTTTGCTCCATCTAGACATTGATAAAAATAAGTTGGAAGTACCCCTGAGCTAGTCCTCCTTCAGACAAAACACTCATTTCTCTTGGAAACGAAGGAATTACCTCCTTATGTATTAGTGACATCAGAAACAATGCAATATCAACTGGTCCCAAGGGCTTTTATTTTTCCTTTATCAGATGTTCAACACTGAATAAAGTATATCAATGGATTAGGGTAAGTATAAACAACAGTAAGTATGAAAAAGTAATCCTTTAGATTTAACTGCAACAGGGAAGAAAGAACACAGAGAACGGTGGAAACTTATTTCTGAAAGACCTTGCTCTCAAAAATCCAGTCATAATACATCCGACAATATCCAATTCTGTAGATAAAGTCTGTGAATGCAGTGCCTGAATGTCAGTTTTATGTCAGCACATAACTGAAATTCAGCCTTCATCATCACTGCTGCTCCATGCATCTTCATATGCTGGATTTAAATGCTGTTGAGGTGGAGACTAAAGAAAATAAAAATATCTCTCAGTGGTTTGCTTAATTAAAAATATTAAAATCAAATAATGCTAATGCTAAAGGCATTTCCTAAATTTCTATATGTGGACAAACTATTGTGTCTTTCACGGGTACTGTATTTTTTTTAACCACTTCTTTGGCCATTCAGCTGATTAGAGACAGGGTAAATTATGAAAAGAAACAGTACTCTATTTAATTCCAATTTAAACAAAAAAGTATCTGGAGCACTGACTGGAAGTTTTACAAATGTCTGGTATAAAATATAACAGATATATATTACTGTGGGTTTTTTTGTGTCATTGGTTTTAAGTCATAATTTCCTTGACCCAGCATAACTGAGCACTACTGTCTCAAGAAGTAGCCCTGTCCTCTATCCACATCCAACAACTATTTCTCATCTCAGCCCCTCTAAAGTCAAGCTAAAGGGTTTGTGCAGCTTTGCAGTGCACTGAATTAGAGTGAATCAGGGTAAAATTTTTTTCTTGTTGACTTCTACCCTGGGTTCAGAGTCTGGTCACATAGGCGCTCTAACGGCTGTTCTAGCACATGAGAGGGGGCAGAAACTAGTGGCCTGTGGACCGCAGAACTGCTTCTTTCACTGCTCATCTACAACATTTGCAAACTGCAGCTGTAGTTTAACAGATTTCAAAACAATGGCACGTATTACATAACTCCACCATGTCAAATTTAAAGAGGCAATTCTAATCAGAGTTGGGTAAATAATCCTGTTGATGTGGGTTTGTTTTTGTTTTTTCAGACAAAGAAAAAACAATTCACACACACCAAAATTCGTCTTGCCTCAGACACTAAAATAAGCTCGTTTAGAATCTTTTTTATTATATTTCTGCATCAAAAATATTTGGGTAAGAAGTGTGGCATCCCTAATCTTACCGTTTAATACACAGTATATTCTTAAACCATTTAAAATATAATCTTTGGCACCTTTCCAATTCCACAAAACCACAAAAACCAGTTTGGAAATTAAGGAAGCTAAAGCGGAAGTTGAAAGACTGATAGTGAAATGACAAGTACTATTTTCAATTAAGTGAGAAGCTAGAAGACTGCAAAAGATTTTACTAGATTATGAAAGAAAACATCCCCTCAAAACACCACAACAATCAAACGACTGCACAGAAACAACAGGTGACTCTCCTCTTAATTAGGAGTTTTTACAAATTTTGATGGTGAAATACGAACTTCATATTTAAAACACCACCTCCCCAAGTATAAAAATATAGTTCAAACTCAAAAACTCATTACCTTTTCAGAAATGTCGTCAGGAACTGGCTCTCGAAGACCTGGTATCCACGCAAGGATATTGCAATCTTTGCTACCACTATAAAGTTCCTTTAAGAAAGTAGGCAAAAATTACTTTTACACAAATTCACTGAACAGTGACATAGATATAATGTTGGGAAAAAAAGTGTATGAAATACTTACTTTAAAATAAAGACAAATATCCAAATTCTCATTTGTACTATAATCTTGATAAACACTGTTTTAAATAATATGCCAAAACAAAATGTGTAAGTTTTACATTTTTCCCAGATGGCTCACCAGAACAGCACTACCCACATTTAAATGAACTTTATTGCTTAAATGCACTTTTCTTCTTCCCTCTCTCACATGTCATGAGAAAACACCTATTTTAACAGTCAGGGAGTTTAAGAGATTATTCAATGGAAAAGTAAGGGGGGTGGAAAAAGGGAAAGATTTTTTATTATAATTGAAAAATACAAATCAACTTAAAAGCATCTAGTAATACATGTTAGAACAGTGCATACATGTAGAACAAGAAGTATTAAGTAAACATAGTTTCGGTATGCCCAGGGAAGGAAAAGAACAAATAAAGAACAATTTGAAGCCTTGTATCCTGTTGGGAAGGCAGAGATCAGAAAGATCAATTTATTATTTTTAATATAAATAACTCTATTTATTATGGTAATGACTAAGGACTGAGATCCCATTGTGCAAGGCACCCTGCAAACACATGGAAGCAAACAGTCTGTCTCTACATCAAACAGCTAACAGTCAAATATAGCTTAGTTTTCTTAGTTCTTTATTAAAGGAAATACAGTTTTCTCTGTCACTTTAAACCGAGGAAATGTTGCTAATGAGAAATACTGCACCATCTTCGCAGTAAATTTTGCTCTAATAGTGGATGCAATGTCTGACAACACTTCAGTATTGCTGTGTGTTTAAACTGCCTGAATGAAACATATAAAGTATTTTTTCTGTATTCAGGCTGACAGTATGAAAGCCTTGCTTTAAGCACGTCGGCTTTTATACTTAAACTAGCAACTTTGTGCACACTATTAATACATTGATTCAACATAAGTTCTCTCTTTGCAGAAAGTCTGTTATATTTTGTATATGTAATTCTAGGACTGCATGAATTACACTGACAGTTGGTGCAGGAATTTAATGCCTTATTCCTACAAATACTCATTTATGTGGGTAATCTTACTCAAGAGAGTTAACATACTTTTGTAAAACTGTTCCCATGCATGAAGTTGTTCATGCATAAAACACGTCCTACTTATTTTGCTTAAAAGAAGACAGGTAAAAGTTACTACAAGGTATAGGTCAAATGCCACTTTGTCAGCAGTACTCCACTCAGGCCTCCTGTCTTTGACAGGATACAGAGTATCACCAGAACTTTAAAAACTCCTCCCATGCCAAAATCCCTCCTTTTAAGCAATGTCATGGTGACATCAGCATACTTCCATTTAACCTTTATTACCACTTGTCTCACTTTCTGATCCTGGCATTGCAAGATCTTCAGTTAATATCCACTGCATTGAGTAATACTTAAAATTAATTATTAAAACCTCAAATGATGACTCATATTTTAAGTCAGTCAAAAGAAGTGCCAGTGAGCTCCATGCAGCATAGGACATACGCATATATTTTACTACAAACATGCTCTATGCATGTTTATGGTACAATATATGGAAATATTATGCTTTAAGTCGCTGAGGAAAGACTGTAAATAAAACCTAATTTAACTTTCAGTTTACTTTACTTATTAGCCTGCCACTGGATTTCCCAAATACCTTTGCAGATGTCACTGATATTTCTCAAACAATACAAGTAGCTATAAGTTAAAGCAAAATTGTTTCCTGATGCATGCCTGATATTTTATGACATGTTATCCGTGCATGGTGCTCTACTTCATTTCTTTTTCTGAAAGGGAAACGTAGGTCTTGTTTGTTTACTTTAATTATTTTAAGCAGCTAATATGGCACACTGGTATCTAGTTTATTAGATCCAACAGTAAACATCATCTAAGAGATTGCACAATGAAGACCTCCTCTTCCACACCACCCTTGAAATTACCGCCTCTTATTAAATTAATGTCTCTTATTAAAGGGCCAAATTCTGCAGTTCTTATTACTCAAGCAGACTAACATCTTATTAACTTTACAGAGATATTTACGTAAGAACAATTTAGGCCAACAATAATATAGTGGATTTTATGGCTCTATTCCCAGGATCTCAAAAGGCATATATACACACATTAACAAAATCTCACACCGCTCTGTGGACACAGCTCCACATAATGTTTTAAACACAAAAGATATTCCACACAAACCAGCTAGTTAATTTGGACCTCAAAATAACAGATACAGATATAACAGATACAGATGTAACAGATATAGCTAGTTGCTTGGGTATCAGTGACCATATTTGATTATAAGGTTTTGAGCAAACAGAAGACACTTCTCACCTCAAATACATAATTGGTGCAAAGTTAAAATATTCCTTTTAGAGCATACTCCAGTTATGAGCTGAAATAAAGATAGTGTTCAAAACACAGATAACGAACAGAAAGAATGTGAGGGACTGGCAGCAACTACTATCAACCAGAAGCTTTGAACGTAATAAAAAATAGTATGAAAATCTAAGGACCAGATTTGAGGGTGGGTAGGACGAAAAACAGTCATAAGGGTTAAAGACAGCAGAAAAAGTTTAGAAGACTATTAATATGAAGAAAACTCTTCAAAACTAAAAAGACTCACTACCAGAAGGAAATGGTAGAAACTCCACAGACCAGATGTAAACCTTGGTTCATATGAAGATAGTATACTATTTCAAATGTGCTAATAAGTAAGAAAAATGTTAGAAAGCCATCTGCTACACATTTCACCAGTAGATGCACAGCTTGTATCAGAGAGATTTAGAAGAGTTGTCTAAGAAAACTTCTGGTTTGGTTAAGTTATGTTTTAATATGTATTGAAATACTACGAAGCTGAAAGTGAGCTAATATGCCATTCAGAAAAAAAAAAAGTGGGATGATGCAGATACAAATGAACTGACATTTCTTTTATCCTAAACAAGGCAATGGAAAGGGTGATTAAATGATTCAGTTACTGTAGAGTTAAGATATAGGAATATAAACAGCATCTGTCAAAACGGTTTGTAACAAAGCAGGTTTTGTCAAGCAAAACCCATTTTATTTACAACTAGTAACTGAAAATAGAAATGCATGGCTGTGAATAACTTTTTAACATACTTATTTACTATTGCTTGCAAGAGTGAAATAAAACAGGTAACTATAAATTTTACAAGCAACTGCATTCTCAGAAAAGGAGCCTTAACTTGGAAACGCTGGAATTATATGAAGACTGATGAATGTATTTAATTGTCTTAGGACAGAATGAGCTATTCGGAAGTATAGGTGTGAACACAGTCAAAATAACACTGCCATTACCTTTGGTGTTGACACGCTGACTATAGTAATATTATTCCATTAGAGTAACTATTTCATACAACTACAAGCAGAGCACTTAAAAATAAAATCCAGTCACGCTTCTAGAATATAGAACTGAACTCTGGATAAGGGTGATTCAGGGTGATAAGGGTGATAAAGGTGATTCAGGAATCACAATAGATAAGCAAATGAAGTTGTTGCCATCATAAATCTATAGCTATAGTGACTGATGCAGTTCCTGTGTGCATGCTTACACGAGTGATCCTTTTCTAAGGATCTTAAAAGCCAAGACAGAGATGCTATAAAGAGATTTGGATTTCCAGGGCTGGAAAACATGATTTACAGTGAGATTTAATGAGCCTCAACTCTTCAGCTTATAAAAAAGAGTGCCAAAGATGACTTAATAACATGTTACCACTTCTTAAAAACACAAAGGGCTTTTTAAGCTAGTCAAGAATAGTCCAGAAAAGATGTGCCTTAGCTATAATGTGAATATACCACCTTTCAGTGGATCTAGTATCTCACTCCCTATTCATGCCAGAACTGCTTTCCAGGTCTAGCAAGGCTTATTAGCTTGGGCTCTACTGCCTCATCTGTAATGTGTCCAAAACTTTCAGTGAAGTCCACCTCAGTGATAGGGAAACATTGTTTCAGTCAAAGTTTCTGGACTCAGAGCAAGAGCTACCTTCACTTCTGTGATGTATTGTATGAGATGTCACGAAAAGATACCCACGTGCCCTTTCTGACTCAAGTATCTATTTCTTCCTTATATTTCAGAAACAAAACATGAGAAAGGAGGAGCTGGAACATGAAGTACAATCCTCAACACCTGAGGGCAACTATGTAATGGCCATAAAATCCATTTTAACATCCACTCTGCTTTTGCCACACCAAAAGCCATAAGAACAATATGTTGTAAAGTAACTCATAACAAATTAAGCTTTGTTACCCTTAAGCCTTTTATTACAAGAGAAAAATATACCATAGAGGAGACGAAAAGAAAAAAAAGGCAGAGGAAAAGAAAAAAACTCTGTCAGTACCATGAATCCCTGTAACGTTATGGTATTTGGGTAGGTTTAGACTGGACATTAGGAAAAAATTCTTCCCAGAATGAATGGTCAGACACTGGAACAGGCTGCCCAGGGAGGTGGTGGAGGCACCAGCCCTGAATGTATTTAAGAGTCGTTTAGATGTGGTGTTGGGGGATATGGTGTAGGGGAGAACTTCGCAGAGTGGAATTGATGGTTGGACTCGATGATCCCAAGGGTCTTTTCCAACCTGAATGATTCTATGATTCTGTGATTCTATTTCTTAGGTGAAGTGTTCTCAGGTTAATATAAGAAGCTCATCACGTTCACAACACTTGATACAAATTGTTCATAGATACAGTAATTACTGTAACTACAGGCATTTGAGCAAGATCACCATAGTGAGGTACTTGAGAGGTTTCTCAGTACTGATAGCAATACCAATGCACTTCACCTAAATGCACTCCACGTTCTTTCTTGCTGTGATTAGTCTTAGGTATCTCAGAGAGAGACAAATGCCTCCTCTTCAGTCTTACAGAAAACAGGAAAAAGCCTTAACACATACAATTTATTAATGACAATATAAGCCAAAAAATACTGTAGTTATATTGAAAAATTACCTATGTGACATGAAATGAATTGTGGAAGGAGCACAATATAGAAAGGCCTGCCCCAAGAACATGACCAAACTTTTCTTGCTTGACACATAGGCTACAGAACTCCCTCTTATTTCAAGATCTTTGATTAAAGCACATCCCTGAAAAGTTAACACTTTTTGTGGAAACGCTTTGGCAATCTGCATAAATATTCCAAGTTGTCTGGAATATTGTTTGTACTTTACTTACCTGAAAATTAGGTTGAAGTACACAGCAGTTGACAGTACTATAATGCCCTCTAAGCATTGTTACCAGCTCTCCTGTGAAAATTGTGTAAACAGCAATGGTACTACCATATGGTACAATGGCAAACTCTGGATTACAGCCACAAGAGACGGTGAATTTGAGTCCTTTTCTACTTTCATTACAGACTTTCCCATAATTCACCTGTAAAATGAAGGATTATGCCATTAGGTATTAACTAAAACTACAGGAAATAACTTAAATGAAAAGGTCAGTTTCATTTCATCTTCAACACCCAATACAATTAATTTTAAGCTTCCCAATGTTAATGCGATTCTTGAGATTTCCAATTACAGATGTCTATCAAGAGAATAATTTTTCTTTTCATTAGAGTTCACGCACCTTAATATCAACTTTAAGAAAGGGAAAGAAAGATATGCCTACAAATCAGCAGTTCCAGACTTAGAAACACAATTTGCACAGGCTGTTGTGTGCCAGATCTACATTGACCACCTTAACTACCACTGAAATTAGAACTGGTTCAGGAATTACTGCCTTAAATATTTTCATAGATTAACCAACATAATAATTTTCTCTCAGATATTGAGAACTCCTTATGCACAACAGTATACAGTTATAAATCATACAATCATAGAATAGTATGGGTTGGAAGGGACCTCTAATGGTCATCTAGTCCAGCACCCTGCAATAAGCAGGGACATCTTCAACTAGGTCAGCTTGCTCAGAGCCCCATCCAACCTGACCTTGAATATTTCCAGGATGGGGCATCTACCCTGTTTCTGGACAACCTGTTCAGTGTTTCACCACCCTCAGCATAAAAAATTTCTTCCTTATATCTAGCCTAAATCTACCATCTTTTAGTTTAAAACCATTATCCCTTTTCCTATTGCTACAGGCCCTGCTAAAAAGATTGTCCTCTTCTTTCTCAAAAGCCCCCTCTAAGTATTGAAAGGCCCCAATAGGGTCTTGCCAGCACCTTTGCTTCTCCAGACTGAACAACCCTAACTCTCTCCATCTTTCCTCAAAAGAGAGGTGCTCCATCACTCTGATCATTTTTGTGGCCCTCCTCTGGACCTGCTCCAACAGGTCCATGTCTTTCCTGTGCTGAGGGCTCCAGAGCCGGACGCAGTACCCCAGGTGGGTCTCATGAGAGCAGAGTAGAGGGGCAGAATCACCTCCCTCAACCTGCTGGCTACGCTTCTTTTGATGCAGCCCAGGATGTGGTTGGCTTTCTGGGCTGTGACCTCACATTCTCACCTCCTGTCCAGCTTTTTATCTACCAGTACCCCCAAGTCCTTCTTGACAGGGCTGCTCTCAATCCCTTCACCCCCCAGCCTGCATTGATACCAGGGGTTGCCCCAACCCATGTACACTTGGTCTTGTTGAACCTCATGAGGTTCACATGGGCCCACTTCTCAATCTTGTCCGGGTCCCTCTGAGTGGCATCCCGTCCCCCAGGTGTGTCAACCGCACCGCGCAGCTTGGTGTGGTCTGCAAACTTGCTGAGGGTGCACTTGATCCCACTGTCTATGTCACTGGTGATATTAAACAGTACTGTCCCAATACTGCAAGACTTTAGACCACATATTGAAGAAAAATTGATCTACAATACCTTCTACCCTGTAAGTGCCCTTTGTTTATCATAGTTTACTGATGTTGCAGAAAACTGTATGGCAGTGTATATGCTAGTAGGATGGCAAAGAACAGAAGCATCAGTCTAGACAATGCAAGAACTAGCCCTAAGGATTTCTCAGCAAGTCACCCTTTGCTTGGGGAAGAAGGAACGGAGGAAAAACATCTGCAACATAGGGAAAGATTCTGCATCTCTCCCTCATGAGTTACCAAGCAAAAGCAGAAGATGAATAGGCAGTGTGAAAACAACTGAAAGGGTGAGCAAAAGGATGGCATAAGTGAAGGTATTAGAAGAAAGTGATTAATGAAGGAGAAGCAAATAAAGAATAACGTGCTAAATTATTATGGACTAGTTAAGCGTGATAAAAAGCCTATCTTCTAACCAAAGCTAAATCACCACTGAGAAATTCAATGCAGTTCCTGTAAGGGCAGCTGGAATAGGAGCAAATGCCACATTTCTAAGACCTGGCTTGTGCGGTGTATGCGAAGCCTTGCAAATAGAAGTAGTATAAGAATTATAGCTTATTAGTGTCTGTACATTTCAAGCTCTTGACAGGTCCTATACAGATAAAAATCTCACCAAAGGCTGAAAGTGGAAAGTTTACAAATATACTAGGAAATATTCCAGTTGGACGTATCAGTATAATTTGATCCTATCAGACATCAAAAGTGTATTCATAAGAAAATACAGAAATATATTCATGAGAACAGCATAGCTTACCTCTAAACAAACTTAATTAAAACAAGGCACTAGAATTTTGACAAATAAAACATACTTTTTTTTTCATGAAGAGGGAGAATTCTACTGCAAACACCTAAAATTCACACATTATTTTATGATTTAAAAGAAGGATTTCTTCTAATTAAAAAACAGTATTTAAATTTTAAATTCATTAATACTACGTAGCATTATATATAAAATGCTTTGTTTTCAAATAATATTGTCCAACAACCTATGTTCTTAATTTCTGCTGAAAAACAGAAATTCACTTCTACATACAACGTCAGCAAAGTTCTCTGGGTTAATTTTAAAGCTCCCTACCAAAACATGGCCTATAGTTAAAAAAAAAAATAATCCTAAGTGTGAAATCTTTTGACTATAGGCTAACAGAATTATAAAGTTTATCAAGTAGATATTCTAATACAAATGTCTTCCTTTGTCAGGTGCTTGATCCATACTCTGCCATTGAGTCGAAACTTTGAGGCCAATATAAGCATCAATCACATGAGCCAGGCAAGGAAGACAACTACTTCTTCCTCTGTTTTTAAAGTACAGTCTTTCATAGCAAAGAGCACTTATGTAAGAAAAGTATAATAAAAAGGAGCTCTAAGAAAATCTCTCTCAATCATCATAAAAATATATACAAAGAGAGTTTGATTAGCATACAAGTAGATTGATATTTTTTTCATATTGAAAGGATATTTTCATCAGATGTTGAGCTTATGTCATGTCCTTTGTGGACAATACCACTCATTTTGTAAAGATAGAGTTTGTAAATATTGACTGTGTTAAGTCTTGTTAATGCTAGTCGTTCTAAGAGGCATATTACTCTGCTGGTAAAAAGCAATTAAACTCCTTTACACAGCATGTGAGCTCTAACAGCAACAATTCCCAAGCCACAACACTGCTCATAACAAAGGCATGTACAATGAAAGGGAGGAGTGGAGGCTGGGGAAAGTAAATTATATGGATATACTCAGTGTAAATGTTCTTGCTTGATAGAGGAGCAATGGAGAGGAAAGGATGTTGCCAAAACAAGAACCGAAAAAAGATCTTAAAAACTGGCTTTGTCCTTCGAGCACGCAGAAAAACAGAAAATCTGCCTCCTCCTGTTTGATTCTTCCTATACTCAAGTGAATCAGGGCTTTCTATTCCTTTTTGTGATAAAGGATGTAGGCAAGATGTGTAGGACTCCAAACATTCACTTCTCTTACTAACTGAAACAACCCACTAGGCTCAAAAAAATTCATATGCATGGCTTAATTTCTATACCTTTTGAAAGGTATAGAAAAAAATCATGGCGATCACAAAGGACTAGCTAGTAGGGTAAATACAGGCACTATGGTGTGAACTTTTATTAGCTGTACATACATTTATTTGTCTGCTGGTGCCTTAGAATTATTTTAAGCAATACCTCTGGGCAGTGTGTGAAAATACAATACTCTGGACAATGTAATTCTGGACTTGAAAAAACAAAGCTGGATCAAACTATTCCACACCAAATAAGAAAATTGTAAAATAGCCTATGAAACAAGTCAATGAACTAACAGGCACAGAAAAACAAAAAACAGTGATCCAGCTGGTGACAGGAGAGTGAAGAAACTGTATTATCTACTTTGGTGATGGTGATTTGAAGACAGAAAGATGTCTGTATATGAAGTACTGAGAACAAGCTGGCAAATATGGGTAGCATGGACACAGAAAAGTCCTTTCATTTAAATATCTATAAGGAATTCTTTTTGCTGTGTTCTGAAACTAAGCAGCAGAAGTAAAAGATTTCTAAAGTAGAGTAAAATTTCTTCCTTTCCTGACAGCAATGACAGACCACAATCACAAACTGGCTAAAATCCCACGCAAACTGACTTACCTAGTGTGTTCTTCTTGAAAAATAAACATAGGAAACAATTTTCCTTTTCTGAATGGAAAAATAAAATTGGAACCTTCAGCAAAAAACAAGCCGTAGAAAGGACTAGAGCAGCAGCAAAGATTTAATTCTCCTGCCCCATTGTTCAGTTGCAATGCAAATATAGAGGGATAGATATTTTTAATACTACTATGCAACTCCACAAGAGAGATTCCAGAAAAACACAAAGGAAGCTGGAAGAAAGCAAGGCAGTCAATCAGTGAAATTCTCAGCTATGGACAACTGCCCTGTGGATAGCACGCCGACAATTAATAGTTAAAAAAAATAAATTTTTACCAACAGTCACTGCATATTAAGGTTTTCATTACTGTCTGAAGTGTTTTCAGCTATGCTTACAAATGAACTTAAAGTTACCATATTTAATTTTTAAGTAGATCCAGGCTTCTCCATACTCTGTTTTTTTTTTTCATAAGAAGGAGAAATAAGAAGAGAAATCTGGAAAAATATTGCTCACAAAATTTTCTAATAACAAGATTATGAAAAAGAATAAACAGACAAAGTTGGAATGACAATTGCAAAAATTACAAATCTTCTAAAATTAAGTGCAAGTAAAAACATAACCGAAGATCCTTGAAAACTTACTAACGTGTTTTCACCAGTAGAGCTGTTCCAAAGTCGCATCCGGTCATCTGTACCAATGGTCAACAGATGAAGTCCATCATTCGTATAGCATAAACCATTAACTCTCCCATTGTGAGCAGTACTTGCTGTCAGGAAAAAAGGCTCATTCAGATTTCTACAGAAGAATTGCTATTTGTATATACATTTTTATTTCAATGTATAATACTGAGAATGCAGTTTAAATGGTAACATGGTAAATTAATAATTTAACTTTTGGTTTATAAAGGTATCTGGGTGGCGACCGGTCACCAGAGGTGTTCCTCAGACACAGTTCTGTTCAATATATTTATTAGTGATTTAGATGCAGGAGTTGAATGCACCGTTAGCAAGTTTGCTGATGATACCAAACTGGGAGGTGCTGTTGACTCTCTCGAGGGACAAGGGGTCTTGCAGAGGGATCTGGATAGATTGGAGCATTGGGCAATGATTAATGGGATGAAATTTAACAAGTCCAAATGCTGGATCCTGCAGGCCCACCTGGGGTGGAGTAACGCCAGGTACAAGTATAAACTGGGAGAGGAGTGGCTGGAGAGCAGCCCTGCAGAGAGGGATCTGGGGGTGCTGGGCAGCAACAGGCTCAATAGGAGCCAGCACTGGGCCCTGGCAGCCAAGAAGGCAAACCACGTCCTGTGGTGCATCAAACACAGCATCACCAGCTGGTCAGGAGAGGTGATTATCCCACTGTATCCAGCTCTGGTGCAGCCTCAACTGCAGTACTGTGTGCAGTTCTGGGCCCCACCATTAAAGAAGGATGTGAAGGTACTTGAATGCATCCAGAGGAGGGCAACAAAGGTGGTGAAAGGGCTGGAAGGCATGTCCTGTGAGGAGCGATTAAGGACTCTGGGCTTGTCTAGTTTGGAGGAAAGGAGGCTGAGGGGCGACCTCATTGCTCTCTCCAGCTTCCTGAGGAGAGGACGTGCAGAGGGAGGTGCTGACCTTTTCTCCTGGGTATCCAGTGACAGAATGTGTGGGAATGGTTCAAAGCTGCGCCAGGGGAGGTTTAGACTGGACATTAGGAAGCACTTCTGTACCAAGAGGGTGGCCAAACCCTGCAACAGGCTTCCTAAAGAGGTGGTTGATGCCCTAAGACTGTCAGTGTTTAAGAGGCATTTGGACAATGCCCTCAGTAATATCCTTTAACTTTTGGTCAGCCCTGAAGTGGTCAGGCAGTTGGACTAGATGATCTTTGTAGGTCCCTTCCAACTGAATATTCTGTTGTATTCTGTATTGTTACAGAGGACTATAAATGAATTCTGTTGAGTTCACCCTGCAATACTGCATATTCTTAAGTTAAAGTAGCTAAAATCCAACTGAATGCTACCATGGCAAACCTAATTATGGTGCCCATAAATTAAGCCACTGAAAACTGGACAAGGTATCTGTGCATTATAGTGCAGTACACAATTTACACATACCTCTTAGGTAAAAAATGTTATGTTTTTCAAAGATTTTATTAAAAAAAATGTTAGCTGCTTTTGGTTTAGTTCAGCTATATTTCAATATATTTAATATCCTAGTCTACCTGATTGCCATTAGATCATCAAAAAAATCATCTTGAACCTGTCAGACAGAGAAATAGAGTTGGAAAGAAAGTTGTTGTGTTTGAACAAGAAAACGCATTATTCAAAGGAATGTGTAAAATGGCACTAATTATCTCAGGAGTTGCATAGAATTTCATTTTTCGTAAAACAAAATTTGTTCAAATTTTTCTTCTTTCATAAGTTTTAGATTTCTTTAGAGCATTTTCATTTCAGTAATTTCTTGAATTTCAGTGAAATTTAAAGTTGTCAAAACCAAACATCTGTATTACTGCACTACAATTTTCACAGTGGAGAGCATGGTTATTAAAACAGACACTTACGGCTACTTCATATCCTCTAACTGTACATTTTGGAAAATTAGTTTGACTTTACAGAAATATGTATGCATTTTTCTACATGTATTTTAAGTTGCATGTAACAAATGACACCGACTTGTAGCTTTAATCACTATGATTTATGCTACACAAATCCTTTTTTTCAGAGGCATGATACAGTGTGTGCATTGTGATTCAATTCCAAATACTATTTATTTCTACCTTAGAGCAGTGATCGTTCAAGTACTTTTTTGGCCTGACAAAATTAAGTATCTTTTGTCCAGAATTGACCAAAATTCATGAACTGTAGTTTAAAGTTCAGAAACTTCCCTTTAATTTAGTTTGTTTGGGTTTTTTTTTCTTAGGTACAGAAATGTCACCTGAAAATACAAGTACATAAAAATGTTAACGTTGTAGCTAATAACAACTAATACAGGGCACCATTAATGCAGTTGACTGTACTGTAATAAGAGCGTAATCTAGCTTCCTGTAAAATTAAATATACTCATATTAATACTCTGTTGTATACTTCATTCAGTATAAATGGAATTTAATTGGTTTTACAGCACCACATATAAGAAAATATTCTAGAGGCTTGTATTGGAAGCAAGACTAATTTAAACAGGAAAAGGAATGCGCTTTTGTGGGTTTGTTTGTATTGTCTCTGTTTTTAAAGGAGGGTAATTAACTACTGGAACAGCTTATGAAATATGAAGTGATTGCTCTTTATATGAAACCTAATTGACATCAGGAATGAATTCTTC
This sequence comes from Dromas ardeola, assembly GCA_013398915.1. Classification (NCBI taxonomy): domain Eukaryota; kingdom Metazoa; phylum Chordata; class Aves; order Charadriiformes; family Dromadidae; genus Dromas; species Dromas ardeola. The sequence goes on along the minus strand of VYZM01020708.1, from coordinate 40,945 downwards.
CGCCCATAAAACAGATAGTAAAATTTCCCATTTAAGGGGGAAAAACATTTTGAACAGATACAATACTGTTGCCAAGGAGATCTCTCTAAACAAGATCCCCAGCCACAAACACTGTCTCTATAACAGAAGTAACTGAATAACATCCAATGGCCTACGTTACCCAGTAGGCAACAACTGGATTATCGCTACTCTCCATATTCTCCATCAACACATTTATGAAATATAGGAATGCTTCTACTTACATGTGGATTACCACCAGTTATATACTGTATTACCTGCCTCAGAAGCAGCTTTGGATTTTTCTCCATTGTGCTGATCAAGTGTACTCAGACATCCAGACGCTCTCCTCACATCCCATAATTTTACTCTACTGTCCGCGCTAAGAAAAACAGATTTGCATGTATTAGGGAAATTGTGTGCATCCTGGTTCAATGACTGTCTTTAGTCAACCCACCTGGCGCTCACCCTGGCCCAGCAACTATTTTGAACTACTCACCATGCAGTCACATTCAAGCCAACAAAATTTCATGAAAAGATATTTAAGAAGGACTTCAGACATTCATGTACATGTATTAATAAATACAGCTGGTACACCACAGGCACCTAAGAGTGAATCTTTGTCTACAATACAATACACTTGCCTCTTTGTCTGCAACATAACACCCTTGCATATATACACAGACTAAGAACAAACTTGCTCATTCTGCTGTTGATTAAACTGTAGCTACAGATTCCAGCATTGTCTGTAACGGTTGTCTGGGAACTCAGGCTCTTGCCATCACAAATCTATAGTATGACTTATACAGAAGTTGGCTACACACAGGAAGGCTGGATAGATCTATATGCTCTGTTGTCATACAGCACTATGGCAGAGAAACACCGAGAGCTTGCTTCTCTGGGATGTCGCTGGCTTTGTCTACATTACCAGGGTGGCACAAGGACAGAAAGACCAAGCTGCTGTGATTCATTCCGGTTCCCAGGCTGCATGCTCACGCTTTGCTCACATTGTGTCTTTGCCAGCAACAAAAGCTATGATAACTGTTGGTACTAGGTACACGCTTAGACCGCAACATTGCAGGCAGTGTACTTTGTACGGCACCTTCATGTGAGCATTCCAGTTGTATACTTCTTTGTATACCACAAGAGCCCCAGGCATAGACAGGAGGTAAATTCACAGGAAAGACCACTTCCCGTGCACTAAGTCACCAGTGTAGATGTAGTTACTGAAACGATTTGGACAGTTCCCAGAAACTTAACTGTCCTTTTGGATAAAAAAAACAATGCCAAAACATAAATCATTTTTCATGCCCGCTGAACAAAACCAACTGCATCTCTTTGATCTACAGCTGGAAAATATACCGAGTCAAACTGTTAGATAAGCAGCCTTCTAACTGAAGTACTTTTTCCTGTGTGTTCTCAAGTTAGATCAGTGCATTAATGTTGGGAATATATACAGTATACATATACCAACTGACCAGAGCAAAACCACTTGTTACTCCTTATCTGTTCTGCATCTGAAAAAGCTAATGACTAATTTGTACTTTTGTGCTCCCCTCCACTACAGAGTGATTCTGTTAACTTCCAAGTGGTATTCCAACTGAATATGCTGACAATGCATTACTTTGCTGCAAACAAATATTCCAGGACTGTGAATAGAGGTATTACTGAGGTTTGAGCTGACTGTAAAGTGAGCAACAAACTGCAAGCAGTTCATTGAAATATTCTTAACAAAGGCATAGAAAGACCTTCCTCATTATAAAAGCCTACAGTTGTCCATTTTTGATGATGCAGTTTCTATTAGCTAATCTTTTCTAGCCAGTTCTAATGAGCAAGAAAGAGCTTATAATCTTCTCTAGCGCCTGAAACTAAAGTGTGTGAAAAAGACCCAGAAACCATGTCTCTGCTCTGACCATTCCAATCTCCTGCCAAAACTATGGAAGAGTCGAGCATAACACAGAGAAATTTGAAATAACATGTTTCACATGCAAACTGCATAAACACCAAAAATGTATTTTCCCTCCCCTGAAGTGATCACAAGCAAATTCACAATTGTCTTGGAAAACAGTTGCATCTCCTGATACACAAGATTAATCTAGATTCTCTTTTTAGCAGTACCAGTCAGTCTCTCCTCACTACCTCTTCATTATCTCAGTTCTCGCCCATATTTGTCTTAGCAGATGGCAAAAACGAGTTATGTTATTAGGAACTAGTAGTCCAACTAAGTACTGAATTAAGTAATGGAGCCAGAAGAAACATGTTTAACATCCAATTATAATAAGGCAACATGACAACATAGGTAGATGCAGTCTATAGCTATATGACTTTGAAGCAAAATGTTTTGAGAGATGTCAAGAAATCAATATTTAATAAGCAAGATTTGCTACTATTTCTGTGATGGAAATACAAGGAAACAATTTTTAATTTGCTAAAACAAACAAACAAATCACACTTTAAGAAAACTTCCCAACTGTGTTGAGCCTTTCAGAAGCTTGGCATCAGAAGTCAAAGGTATACAATTCTGCTATCAACTTATTCAAAATTCACTCTTAACTTACAAAACAGCCATTCCTCTCTGCAATTCAAAAGAATAAAACATGCCAACCATGAAACTTAGAAATGTCATATTGTAATCAAAAGCTAACATATGCAAAACTTATAGGAAAACCAAAAGGATACTTTAGACTGAAAATGGCTGGAATTAAAAAAAAAAAACAACACAATCCATGCTCACTGAATTACTGCAGCTTGGAATGTTATTACCCATCAACTAAGCTACCTGACTTATGCTCTTCAACATAATTGAGCATGATTAACCAGGATGGTATTTTGAGTTAAACATGTTTTACTTTGTCATAAAACAGATTAGCAATGCGCACAGTAATAAATAGTAAGAAGTAAGTATCTCTATAATGTTCTGCCACTTTCATATACCTTTAAATGCAATTACTATTTCAAAATTGTGTACAATCTTCCTATAAAATAAACATCACTTGGGCAGCTCTTCAGGCGTAGTTTTTCTAGGCAAGATCTACAAAACTGTGAATAGGTTAAAGTAAATGATGAAGATTAACTTTAAAAGTGAAATTGAATTGTAAAAACCACGCATCATAAATATATAAAATTTTACCATCATTCAATTTTAGTGCATATAACAGTCCAGCGGCATCCCTACCTTGCTGTTGCCAAAATATACTCATGACGTGGTGACCAAGACACTGCCAGTACCTCTTGCCTGTGACCTAAAAATTATATGAAAAAGCTTATACACTCCATTTTATGTAAATAACTAAAAGTAAAAGCAAGTACTTAGTTCTATAGGATCCACCACACGAGAACAATAACCTAAATTGTAATATGAATTTGAATTTTGTGAAAATATATTATTTTGGGCTAGAAGTTACTTCTCTTTCTGCCTCATGCTCGAGTGGGATTGCAGTGAGCTGAAAGTGATACATGGAGTATTACATGAGTATAACTTCTGATAACAAAGATGGTTCTACCTATGAAAAACACATTATTGCACAGTTACAGCTACTGAGTTTAAGTACTATTATTAAATTTTGTGTTAGCACTGGTGTTCTTGCACACAGAAGGGAAGTTCCATTTGTTTTTCTTCAAATCCTTTCAAAATGTTTGATAAAAAGTATATTTACCTTGTGTACTTAAGATTAAAACTTTATTCACCTTATCCTCAAATACTCATGTCCTGAAATTGGGATATTTTTTCCCTACTTAGGTCTGAAGTATTAAGGTAGTAAGCTAAATGTCTTCTTAGCAATGTCATACCCAGTGCAGCTTAGTGGCAAGTAATACTTATATATATATACACACACAGACACACTTTAAAACTTGTAAGTCTTTTCAAATGTTAAACAAATACAAACAATAGGAAGTGTAAAGTGTCCTAAATGGAAAGACTGCAACCGCGCTTCATGTAATTAATAGAAAAACATTGCTGAAAAATAATCTAAAATACACAAATACATTTTTGCTAATGCAGTTTAGAGCTATGTGAACCACTTTGTTTCTTGCATATCTTCTAGTAGTTGGTTTTCCATTACGTGAAGTAATCAAAGGGCTGTGAAGCCCAGGATAATGGAAAAAATCTCCATAATACAGGTACTACAGGATATACTTCGAAGGCTCAGGGCAGACGCATTTATTTGGATCCATTAAATAAACTACAGCCAAGCATTTAGCTCCATTTCAGATGCTAGAGTTAGCCTATGTGAAAAATATTCATACCTATTTTCAAGACATTATTGAGTGCTTCAAGTTCTGTAAAGAACGTTTGGCTTATGTTTAGTGGAGGACGTAATCTGCTTCCACTTGTTCCTCTGATATTGCACTTGAGCTAACTGTACCAGATTGCGTACAAAGACACAACCAGCTTGTTCCTGGAAAGCACTAACTCTTGTGTCAAAATTAGGAAGCCCTGCTGAAACTAAACTGATTCTCACTAGAACTGTTTTTGTGTTTGCAGTCGCTGGTGCTCTCAGTTCTAGAAACAGAGCATTGAGATGCTCATTGGACCCGATTCAGTTCAGAAGGACTTAATGGCTTAAGCTCTGCATCAGATAGAAGCACATAGTCTGCTTTTAGACTTGAGCTGGCCAGTGAAGAAATACAGCTGGATTTGCACATTGCTGTCTGAGTTAACAGTTCTCTACACCTGGCTCCCGCCCAGCTGGTTTAAAGCATGATGATTTACCTTATAATTGCCTTCACTTGAGCATGTGTATATACATTCATCCTCCAAAAAATAAACATTAGAAAACACTAGACATTAGGGCAAATTTTCATTAAGTGCAAAAAGTAATAGATTATGGAACAATAAGCCCCTATGTTTACTGAATTAAGTAAATGCAAAGGATTAGATACCACCCTTCTACAGCACATAGTATGTTGTCTGTTAAACAGAAACGTCTAAACAAATTCATGAAAGCGCCTCCACAGGATATTTTGTTTAAAATAGTGAAGGTTTTTTTGTTTTGGTGGGTTTTTTTGGTGGTTTTTTTTTTGTTTTTGTTTCATGGTTGTTTTGGTTTTTTCTAAAAAAAAATCCGCACCCAGCACCCCATATTGAATTTACATGAACACAAAACCAATGTCTACACTTAACCATGTAATAAATAGTAATCACTATTGATTAGCTCATGAAAATGCTAATATTTGTATTTTCCAGTTCACCAGCACTAGACTAATGCCAAGAAGAACCTTTTGCCACTGTGTAACTTTCACAACTGGCAATAAATAAGTCAGTCATGTTACTTACAAAGAAAGCATTGTATACAGTGTTTCTTTACAGGACTTGTTTTACTCAAAGTAGTTATTGTCTAACATTTATGTTTCAGACTAAAAAGTACCCTGCAGAATGTGAGAACAGGATCCAGACTTCAAGTCACAGAGCTGTACTTTGGGGCTTTTGGTACCAACTGTAACAAAAGAAACAAAGACAGCTAAAAAAATCCCCAGCATTTGAGAGAACAACAACAAAAAATCTTAGCAATGACAAAGAAATAGAAGAAAACAGTTCATTTACTCAGAGCAATGCATTCTATTAATAGATTTACATTTTTAGCCCAAGTAAATTTACTGAACAAAATTTAGAAACTGGGGGTAAATAGGACAGTAATTATGAAACTTAAAAATAGCTCCTCTTTAAGTATTTTTTTTGCTAAACTTGGTTAAATTGTGTACATGTATGCAATACACATACACCATTATTTACACAATTTACTATGTTTGGATCTAATAACCTCCAAATGCTAACTTTTGTAATGAGAGGTAATCTAATTATAGGTAGGAATTTTTATTTAGAAGGAGAACTGAAAGATGCATTATTTCAGAAGAACAAATGTGATATTGTCATCAAGATCATCCGACTAACCAATACTACTTTATTTTACCAACGACCTTACGTCTTATGAAAACTCAAATTATGTAAAAGTAAAGACAGGGGAGAAAAAAAAACCTACTGAATATTACTTGCTTGTCACTATAAGCCCAAAATGCATAGGGCCTTTCTTAAAAACACATACATACCTGCTATTAAACAATGCTTTGTAGCAACTGGAGACATGTGATGGCTATAGACTGTTCCCTCAAAGTGAAATACATCTGCAGGCTGACAATAAAAAGATTAGATTAATCACAGCACAAGGATGTTATCAGAATGTAAATCCTCATTATTAAGTATTTTTCAAGTAACAGATACAATGAGGCTATTACAAATATTGCTATTTACCTACAAACAATAACTCCTGGTTAGAAACCACATTATGTGAACATCACAAAGTAAATTAGTCTGTTCCCAACACTAGAACAATTATGCCAGAGCTAAGAGACAACCCAAAAGAAAGACCAAGAAAATTGCCTAATCAGAAGCACGAATGGAAATTATTAAAAAATTACCAAAAATTTAAAAAGCTAGCAAGAAAAAAATGCAAACAAGAAGGCTGTAATATGGAGATAGAAGTCAACAGGAAAGAGGCACTTAGACTAAATTTAGAAGCTCCTTGTCATTCACAAACACCACATACTATCTTCAATTCTTAAAAAAAAAACCAACAACAACCCCCCCCCCCAAAAACATACAAAACTATTAGCTCCTTTGTGAGTGTTAAAAATTAATGAAATATAGTATTTGCTTTAATAATCAGTACAACTCTTTCAGGTACAATTCCTTTTGTTGTCTCACTCTAAAATATTGTATATATATAAAAAAAACCCTTACAACTAAGTTGTCTGTGTTTTCAAACACACCATTTGGTGGCAGAACAGGTCAATCAATAACCTTCACATGCACACTGCGTCTTTTAAGTGATGCTCACAGAACTACCTGCAAAGTGAATTGAACTTTGCGTTTATGAGAAGATTTAGTAACTGCAAACAAAGCTTCACACCTCACAAAAAAAGAGGTTAAAATTTATTCTCTGTTGTGTCCCTAGGATGACAGACCTCTTTTTTTTATTATTTTTTTTTAAATTCTTTCACTATTCATGAAACAACATTCAAATTGCATCAGTGTAAATCCATCAATACATTCATACTGGAAAGGGGATAAACTGCAGTCATGAATTCATAGTTCAACAATTAGATGCAAGGATTAGTGAGGCAAAGCAACTCAAAATCCTCCAGAATTTGTTTACTTTAATAATGCCAGTTCCATTGGTTAGCATTTCCTTAATGGTTCCTCTCATTCCCCAGCAATTTTTAGAAATTATGTCTATAGCATTTACAACAGCATAATTTTAGACCTAATGACTTAATGCCAAGATCACCAGTCCTTCAAAAGCAGTATTTAGGCCTTGATTACTAAAAATAATTAGCCTGCTGTACACTACCATTACACTCAACAATCCCCAAGAATGAACTTCAGACCAGCCCTTGGTGGACAAGTTTACATCGCATAAATTCAACTAGCCGTATTCCTGTTCACAGCAAAGCAGAAAGGAATTCTCCCAAGCGTTCCAAGGTCTTGTAGAGTTAAGACATTCAGGTCTTCAGAAACAGACAGGTACACACCAAGGTACGCGTGAATGCCAGAACCATGCCACCCTGCTGCTGCACCCACAGCTCTAACAATCAGCTGGTTTTCAACCTCCTGGGTGCTTGGTCCTGCTGAGCTCTGGGAGAACTGGAGATGCAAAATGAGTAATATGTATACAAATGAGCCTGCAAGCTGCAGAAATTCTCTTACCTGCAAAGTATTTGTGTCCCATATTTTCAAGGTTTTATCAAATGAGCTGGAGGTAAACATGCCAGTGTCATGAGGATACCACTGGACTGTCTCCACACTGAATCTATGTACATCAGGATGGCTCCTAAAATCAAGGGGAAGATTCCAATCGGTTAGTCTTGATAATCATCTTATAATTGCCTTGATATTCAATGCCAAGTTGAAAACATAAACATTTTTTTTTAAATTTGTACTGAAGTTTTCAAGAACTAGTTGTTTTGGTGCCTCAATTTTCAATCAACCAATGTTAATTACTTTGAAGAGCCCTCATTTCAAGAAACTACAGATCATTTACCTTTTCAAAATATCGTATCTGTAGCATATCTCAAGTTAAGTCAGTCTGAGGCATAAAAGGCACTAATGTCTTTCCAAATTCTTAAATTCTAATGTTTAAAGATCTAATGTTTCAAGTGAGGGCCTAACACTACAAACCATTTAAGCTTGTTGAATCCCACTGTCTTAGAAATGGATCTACTGAAAAATACAATCACATATACAGTTCAAAAAATTCATTCTTATTAGCTAATAATTACAGCTACACAGTTATTGGAAATTCATGAATACTGAAGTCACCAGGTAGCAATGGACTGAGTTACTAAGAGTTAATTATTTTTGCATTCAGAAATGAAAGAGGAAGAACAATATGAAACTTCCAACTCAACTATGCATAGTAATAGAATGTAGTATAATTAATAATACATTAACAGTGGTGGGAACAAGGGACACCAGAGCCAATCTTGACAGCTCCAGCATATGATTCAACTGACCAGGCTCTGAACAACACAGGTTTCACACACCTGCTAGGCCACTCATATCTGAGCTGGATCCACATGGATCCAGCTTCAGGGCCCAAACCCACGCTCAGAAGTACCTGAAGTATCTGAAGAAGTACTCAGAAGTACCACGCTGTTGTGGGTTGGTACTGGGTAGCTAAGCACCACTACAGCTGCTCTCTCACTCCCATTCTGCAATAGGATGAGGGAGAGAATCCAAATAGCAAAGGTGAGAAAAATTGTAGGTTGAGATAAAGACATTTTAATAAGTAACAGGAAACAAAACAAAACAACCCACAAAAAAAAAAGAAAAACAAGTGATGCAAAAGCAATCCCTCATCACAGGCTGACTGGTGCCCATTCAGAATTCAAGCAACAGCAACCCCTGGAAAACTCACCCCTCAGTTTTATTGCCACACATGACATTGTATGGTACAGAATACCAATATCCTGTCGGTCAATTTGGGTCAAGTGTCCCAGTTTTCCTTCCCAGCCTGTTGTCCACCCCTAACCTACTCGCTGCGAAGACAGAGCAAGGACCAAAGAATGCCTTGACACTACACAACCACTGTTCAGCAATAGCTAAAAGATCAGTGTGTTATCAAGACTGGTCACAAATCCAAAATATAACACCATACAAGCTACTATGAAGAAAATTAACTCCATCCCAGACAGAAGCAGTACACATGCAAAAATAGTCCAAATGGCTCCATCTGTAACTAGTGAAAGGCTCACAAGATTTCTTCACTTCAGCTCTTACCTTTGCATTGTTCTCTCAAGTGTCCTGGCCTCCAAAGGGATAACTATTGCAGGGGTATCATTGTGTAAACGCAGATGCAGAACTTCTGTACAGATGTCACTACACCTAAGCTAATAAACCTTCCTGCACACTTGGGTTGCTAGAAAGTGCAGAATATGTCTTCAAACAGGGCTAGCCTGAAGCCAGCACTGACAATACTAAGAAAGAGCTATTGAGCAACTGTTGAGCTTAGTTTAATAACTCCTGCATTGCTTATCTCTGAGGCATAACCCAGAATGGCCTGTTAATTTGCCATCGTGCTAAAAATCAACAGATTTCGTGCACTTATTTTACAGGGGGGTCAAGATAAGAATCTTCGGTACCTGCAGTGCCACCAAATCAAGCCTGACTCAGCATGAACTTAATCCTGCAGAGGCACCTGTATGCACTGCGCAGAACAATCTAAACTCATGGAACTAATTATCCTGGTACAATAAATATAAGTAAACAACACTGGACTGTGTCCAGCACTGCACCAGGGCAATCAATTCTCCCATAATCCAGAGGGTTAAGGAATGAACTAAAGAGGTCTTGAGTAGCTCTGCAGGAATCACCTTTGATCTGGCTAGGCTTAGTAGTGGCCACACACCGTTCAGCCTGGCTTCATGCCTCAGTGCTCTATGTTATTCCCACTTCATTATATATGCAGTATTTTCCCCTGTTACTCAGAATACCCCAACCTTTTCTACCAAATAATAACACAAAATTAATTCCATATTCCATGGATAGTCAGGTCACTGCCAGACAGGCAACTTCCTAGGCAGGTTTGGGGTAGAGAAGACTACCTTACACACATGCATCAGCTATGTATTACTAGAAGCTGGTACTGTTTGGTTACTCTCAAATGCCAGTTTTTGCCACAGAACAGCATGTATCATATGAAACCATGTAAAGCTCTGTATGCTGACTCCCAGCGGAACAAGGAACGTTCTTGTTTTTTTGCAATAGTGGTCCTATACTCTAGATGAGAAACACTGTGTAAATCATAGCCTACCATCAGGAATTAACTCCTCTGATGTTCTAAATTACTGGCCCCTCAGCAGGCCCAGTTCAGAGTCTATTCAGAAATAGCTTCAAAGGGCCTCAACCAAGAGCTTATTCTTCAAGCATCTATGAGACCAGAGTTGCATTGTGCCCTGCAAATTGGAACACAGGCAAATTTTTGCAGCACACCATTATCATATGCTTCAAAGATAGGTGCCAGATAGTCAGATAGGAAGTGCTTCTTACTGGCAATTATAAATTAACTTATGATGTCAGGAACTCTGAATGAATCATATTGCAGTATCTGAAGCTATATGTGTAGCTAATTTGCTACAGAAGTATTTAATGCATACTAGGAAGCTACATGAATACTGGGAACAAATAATAGAGGCAAAAAACCTACTACGGTTACTTTAAGCAATAATAATAATAGGCCTATCATTTAGAACATTGTATCACACAAAACGAGATTCTACTAGTAGAATTTATGCCTTTATTCAACTAAGAACTAATAAAAGATTCAACTATGCAAATTAACATCTACTCAAGAAACAGACTACCAACTATGTTGTCCTGCTTTCATCTGGGATAGAGTTAATTTTCTTACTAGCAGCTGGTATACTGCTGTGTTTTGGATTTAGGAGGAGAATAATGTTGATAATACACTAATGTTTTAGTTATTGCTAAGCAGTCAACGTTTTCAGCTTCCCACAGAAGCGGAGAGGTGGCACAGACAGTACAACTGACCCAAACCGGCCAAAGGAATATTCATGCTCAGTATATAAGTGGGGGTTGGCCAGGGGACAGGAATTGCTGCTCGGGGATGGGCTGGGCATTGGTTAGTGGGTGGTGAGCAACTGCATTGTACATCGCTCGTTTTGTGTATTCTTTTATTACTGTTACCATCATTGTTATTTTTCTTCCTTTGCTGTCCTACTACACTGTCTTTATCGCAACCTAAGAGTTTTACCTTTTTTTTCCCAATTCTCCTTCCCATCCCACTGGGTATGGGGGGAGGAGAGAGCAAGTGGCTGCGTGGTGTTTAGTTGCTGGCTGGGGTTAAACCACGACAGTCCTTTTTGGCGCACAATGTGGGGCTTGAAGGGTCGAGACAACAATAGATTTGACCAGAGTGTGTTAAAACAATTTGTTATAAGCATTCATTATATTAGTTTAATTGTCACTGATCACAATGTTGTTTTATTTGTTCACATGGCTGTGTTACACTGCAGTATATATTCCCTGCGGTGCTGTTTATCACCTCTGGGAGATGGATCCGGATTATCATTTTGCTGTACTGTGTAACATAGGCTTATGGTATGATAACATCACTGATCATGAAACTAATGTGGTATTTGTATTTGGCATTGCTATCATCTCCATATCTCATGCACCATCCGTCAGAAATACTTTTATAAATACAATCTTTACTTTTTCTCCTTAGAGAACCAATCCATGGGAGAGACAGAGGGGAATATTTCCCCCCACTCTTTCACCTTCCTTTTCTCCTTCAGGCTAGTTACAACAGCTCTTGAGAATTTTTAATATCCTTTGGATGTTCAAGCCAGCGTGTTCTTACTCCTATGTCTCCAGAATGTGTTCCAGATCTTGGTTAGGGTTAAACAGCTATTTAAGATTACTGCCCTTAGATCTGCCCTGAGGCTGGATAGTCATGGGTGGCATGGCATGTGGGAGAATAGGGGCAGGTATCTGGAGAACTTCTCACGTCCAATGGTCAGGAACTTCACCCCCAAAGGTGAGGAACTTCACCCCCAAAACAACTAGACCCTGATGAAACGACAGAACATTTGAAAGAAAAATGCTGTAACTACCCCAGAGAGGCACAACTTACCCCACTGTGCTGGGTCCTGGCCAGTATCTACCAAACACTGCCCAATATTATGCAGTACCCTCAGTGAGAAAGAGGGAAAACAGACCAACAGTAACTGCAGCTACTCCAACCACCGCGACGGGCACTGTGGCTGAACCAAAGAACTAACCCATGCTGGTATCAGTCACCCCTATACAGAAGAATAAATCTTGGAAGCAGAAGTCAGCAATTTTAGCAAGGGATGAAGAAGCTTCTCCTAAGAGGGATCAGGAAGAAGCATACTGCCTCACCAGTGACGAGGCACACTACTCTGGAAGAGGGCCATCAAAAGAACAGGAGGAAGAAGAGGAAGAATCTCTAGCTTCCCCCCGAGGAAGAACTTGGTGGGAGGACTCCTCCTTCTCCTTAGAGGAAGAACTCATTATTGAGACAGTAACCACCTGATCTCTATCCCCTCATGAGCTGCGAGATATATGAAAGGATTTCAGCCATCGTCCAGGCAAGCACATTGTTACCTGGCTGCTCCGATGCTGGGATAACAGGGCCAGTACCCTAGGAATTAGAGGGTAAGGAAGCCAAGCAGCTGCGATCTCTGCCTAGGAAGGGGGTATTGACAAAGCAATAGGGAAAGGGGCATGAGTCCTCAGCCACTGGAGTCGACTTCTGTCAGCTGTGAAGGAAAGGTATCCCTTCAAGGAAGATGCTCTATGTCACCCAAACAAGTCGAGCACCATGGAGAGAGGTATCCAGTACCCAAGAGAATTAGCAGTGCTGGAGGTGATATATGATGACCTGGACAATCAGCAGTAACCCAAAGACCCAGATGAAGTCAAATGCACGTGACCCATGCGGCGGAAGTTTGTACAGAGTGCACCATCATCATATGCCAACTCATTGCCAACTCAGTAATGACCTGGAAAGATGGAGTGGAACAAAAGGTGGATGAATTGCCTGGCTAATTCTGGAAATACAAAGAAAGTCTCTTTTCCTCCCTCATCTTGGCTGTGGAGAAACTGTCCTGGAAGGACCCGCAACTCAAAGGCGATAGGTCCTACTCCCCACCTGTATGGACCAGTATTTCAGCTATTAGAAAGTCCTTTTGCCCAATAGAGAGGATATAGAGGGTGCACACCACGAGTTATCCTGTGCTTTTATCTGTGTGACTGCAGAGAGAATATGAGGAAGTGGGATGGAAAACCCATCTTGACCCTAGAGGCACAGGTGTGTTGCAAGAAAAAACAATCAAACAAGGTGGTTCTTCCAAAAAAATTGCTGCTCCAGTTCCCAGTGGGCAGCTCCCTGGACAAAAGTAGAAGGGCTGATATTACTCCTTATTTTAATGAAAGGATTCCTGACTTGTATGCACAAGAAGTGAGTAACAAATACTATGACCAGGACCAGAGGGGCCCTGCCTCCAGCCAGGTGGAGGAAAGGGACATGGACTGTGTGGATTCCATGACTGGCACATCAGACCCACAGGAGTATAAGGCTCTAGTAAACACCTGTGCACTGTGTACGCTAATGCCATCAAGCTACAGAGGGGCAGAACCCATCTGTATTTCTGGAATGACAGGGGGATCCCAAGAGTTGACTGTACTGGAAGCTGAAGTGAGCCTAACGGGGAATGAGTGGCAAAAGCACCCCATTGTGACTGGCCCAGAGGCTCTGTGCACCCTTGGCATAGGCTGCCTCAGGAGAGGGTGTTTCAAGGATACAAAAGGGTACCGGTGGGCTTTTGTCGTATCTGCCTTGGAGATGGAGGAAATTAAATAGCTGTCTACCCTGCCCAGCCTCTTGGAGGATCATTCTGTTGTGGGGTTGCTGAGGGTCAAAGAACAATGGGTGCCGATAGCTAGCACAACAGTGCACCAGCAGCAGTATCGCACTAACCTAGACGCCCTGTTTCTCATACATAAACTGATTCATCAACTGGAGACCCACTCAAGGCATGATCAGCAGGACTCGCTCACACTTTAATAGTCCCATATGGCCAGTGCAAAAATCTAATGGAAAGTGGAAACTAACAGTAGACTATTGTGGCCTGAATGAAGTCATGCTGCCCCTGAGCACTGCTGTGCTGGACATGCTAGAACTGCAGTAAGAACTAGAGTCAAAGGCAGACAAGTGATATGCCACAACTGATGTCGCTAATGCATTTTTCTCAATCCCTTTGGCAGAAGAGTGCAAGCCACAGTCTGCTTTCACTTGGAGGGGCATCCAGTACACCTGGAATCGATTGCCCCAGGGGTGGAAACACAGCCCCACCACTTGCCATGGGCTGATCCAGACTGCACAGGAAAAGGGTGAAGCTCTGGAACATCTGCAGTACATTGATGACATCATTGTGTGGGGCAATACAGCATAAGAAGTTTTGAGAAAGGGAAGAAAATAATCCAAATACTTCTGAAAGATGGTTTTGCCATAAAACAAAGTAAGGTCAAGGGACCTGCACAGGAGATCCAGTTTTTAGGAATAAATGGCAAGATGGACACTGTCAGATCCCAATGGATGTGATCAATAGCAGCTATTTCTCCAACTAGCAAAAAAGAAACACAAGCTTTCTTAGGCGCTGTGGGTTTTTGGAGGATGCATATTCCAAATTACAGGCTGATTGTAAGCCCTCTCTACCAAGTGAACCCAGAAGAAGAACGATTTTAGATGGGGCCCTGAGCAATGACAAGCCTTTGAACAAATTAAACAGGAAATAGTTCATCCAGTAGCTCTTGGGCCAGTCCAGACAGTACATGATGTTAAAGATGTGCTCTACATCACAGCTGGGGGAGAATGGCCCTACCTGGAGCCTCTGGCAGAAAGCACCAGGAAAGACCTAAGGTCAGCTCCTAGGGTTTTAAAGTCAGCAATACAGAGGATTCGAAGCCTGCTATACTCCAACTGAAAAAGAGATATTGGCAGCATACGAAGGGGTTCAAGCTGCTTTGGAAGTGGTTGCTACTGAAGCACAGATCCTCTTGGCATCCCACTGCTGGTGCTGGACTGGATGTTCAAAGGCAGAGTCCCCTCTACACATCATGCAATGGATGCTACATGGAGTGAGTCACACTGATCACACAATGGGCTCAAATAGAAAACCCAGTCACCCAAGAATTTTAGAAGTGATCATGGACCAGCCAGAAGGTAAATATTTTGGAGTATCACCAGAGGAGAAGGCAACCCATGCTGAAGAGACCCCATTGTATAATAAACTGCCAGAAAATGAGAGACGATATGCCCTGCTCACTGATGGGTCCCATTGCACTGTGGGAAAACACTGAAAGTGGAAGGTTGCTGCGTGGACTACCATACCACAAATGGCAGAAGCTGCTGAAGGAGAAGGTGAATCGAGCTAGTTTGCAGGGGTGAAAGCCACTCATCTGGCTTTAGACATTGCTGGTTGAGAAAAGTGGCCAGTGGTCTATCTCCGTACTGAGTCATGGATGGAGGCAAATGCCCTATGGGGGTAGTTACATCAACGGAAGCAGAGCAACTGGCAGCGCAGGGGCAAACCCATCTGGGCTGCCCCACTGTGGCAAGACATTGCTGCCCAGGTAGAGAATCTCATTGTAAAAGTACGACATGCAGATGCCCATGTACCCAAGAGCCGGGCCACTGAAAGACATCAAAAAAAACAGCAGGTGGATTGGGCTGCTAAGACTGAAGTAGCTCAGGTGGATCTGGACTGGCAACATAACAGTGAACTATTTACAGTTCGACGGGCTCATAACACCTCAGGCCATCAGGAAGAGATGCAACATTCTAGATGGACTCATGACTGAGGGGTGGACTTGACCATCGACATTATCGCACAGGTTATTCACAAATGTGAAACGCGTGCTGCAGTCAAGCAAGCCAAGCGGTTAAAGCCTCTGCGGTATGGAGGACGATGGCTGAAATATAAATATGGGGAGGCCTGGCAGATTGATTATATCACACTCCCACAAACCCATCAAGGCAAGTGCCATGTGGTCACAATGGTGGAAGCAACCACTGGATGGCTAGAAATACACTCTGTGCCCCATGCCACCGCCCAGAACACTATCCTGGGCCTTGAAAAACAAGCTTTATGGTGACATTGCACCCCAAAAAGAATTGAGTCAGACAACTGGATTCATTACCGAAACAGCCTCATAGACAAGTGGGCCAAAGAATATCCCCTATCATGCACCAGCTTCCAGGAAAATCAAATGATACGATGGACTGTTAAAGACTACACTGAGAGCAATGGGTGATGGGACCTTTAAACACTGGGATCCCTATTTAGCAAAAGCCAGCTGGTTAGATAATAGTAGGGGATCTATCAATTGAGCTGGCCCCACCCAGTCAAAACTTTCACATACTGTAGAAGGGATAAAGTCCCTACAGTGTACATGTAGAATATGTTAGGGAAGACAGTCTGGGTTATTCCTGCCTCAGGCAAAGGCAAACTCATCCGTGGGACTGCTTTTGCTCAAGGACCTGGGTGCACTTGGTGGGTGATGCGGGAGTCTGATGTGTACCTCAAGGGGATTTGAGTTTGGGTGAGAATACCCAATTATTAAATTGTATGAAGTTAATTCCTATATAAGCCTGCCACGGTATGTCATCCCTATTACAGTTGTATGCTATATCTACAGTATTACAGTAAGAATCACCCAGATTAACAAAGAATGAATTTTTATGAAACTGAGTAAAGCGCAGTGGTGATGGAACCAGAACTGACTTCCGCATGCAACAATCNCAGTGGTGATGGAACCAGAACTGACTTCAGCATGCAACAATCCAACACTACACAGCATTCCCCTGCGGCACCCAGCGGCACCCGCCGGCTGCACCGCAACAAAGCCCGATCCTGCTCTGCCGACTCGCAGACTTCACACCACCTCTCCTGCCCTGAAAGACTGTTACGACAAACAGAGCCCAAAGTCCTGGGCTAAGTGAACTCAAGAGACATTTTTAGAAAGATGGCCCGTAGACTAAGGGAATGATATCTGTGTGTGTATATATATAAAGACAGGAAAAGTGATGCTGATTAATTGCAATGTATTGGAAAGTGTAGGACCTGAGCACGATGCAGATGGTATAGAATAATGGGCGGATACTGT
This sequence comes from Dromas ardeola, assembly GCA_013398915.1. Taxonomy (NCBI): domain Eukaryota; kingdom Metazoa; phylum Chordata; class Aves; order Charadriiformes; family Dromadidae; genus Dromas; species Dromas ardeola. Next base: position 23,739 of record VYZM01020708.1, on the reverse strand, counting down.
CCTGGTTTCAGCTGGGATAGAGTTAATTTCCTTACTAGCAGCTGGCATACTGCTATGTTTTAGATTTACGAAGAGAATAAAGCCTAAACACACTAATGTTTTCAGTTGTTGCTAACCAGTCAAGGACTTTTTCAGCTTCCCACAGAAGCTGAGAGGGAGCATAGACAGGACAACCGACCCAAGCTGGCCAAAGGAATGTTCTGTACCATAGATGTCATGTGCACTATATAAATGGGGGTTGGCCAGGAGGCAGGGATCAGGGATCACTGCCCGGGGACGAGCTGGGTGTTGGTCAGTGGGTGGTGAGCAACTACACTGTATGTCACTAGTTTTGTATATTCTTTTAATATTATAATAATATTCCTTTGCTATCTTATTAAACTGTCTTTATCTCAACCCAAGAGTTTTATCTTTTTTTTTCCCCCCAATTCTCCTCCCCATCCCACCAGGGGTTGGGGGAGGAATAAGCTGCATGGTGTTTCGTTACCAGCTGGGGTTAAACCATGAAATATGCCCATAAACAGAATTTTCAAGTACAGAATATTTCTACTGACCTAACTGAAGTTAATGATGGCATGATTTTAGCACAGATTTGCCAGTTTTTATGCTGTGTGTTCTAGCATTTATTTCTTCTGTTTGCTGTATCTGTTTCAGAATTCATTTCAGTTTTGAGATTTGGGGATGTATAGTCATTACTTGTTCTTAATTACAATTTTAATTAATTTTGTTCAAGAAATCCCAGCCATCAACACTTAACAAATGCAGCTTACTTGCAGTAGATTCTGTTCCTACCCATTTGTTTTGATGCATGTTCTATTACCCTTTTTCTTTCTTATGGTCCAAGATACCATTTAGGCCTTTTATTAAACCTCCTGTTTGTGTCGACCTTACTCATGAAGCTCTTAGACCTCAAATAATTTGAAGACTGGAAGAAAATAAGGGGAAAATATAGCTACTAATCTTTTACACAGTAGGATGTATCTTATTATGAGTCTTCAGATAAAGTTCTAACCTACTAGATACCCTTACTATCTGAACACAAGGAAAAAACAGCTTTTGTTAGAAGACTTAATGCCCACAATGGGCAAATTTATACTGCCTCAGGGAAAGCCTGACAAATCAATAACGGCTTTGAGTCTTTATATAGTTTACACACAGTATGGTAGTACCCTGCTCTTCAGAAAAATATGCCCCATTCTTGTCAGTAACACATCTGTCTTCATTCAAACATGTTTTTAACAAGTTCTGTATTAATTATTTCTGTGCTTAGTGAACACCTGGTGAACTTAAAATAGCTATTAGTAAAACTGGGAGCAGGGAGAGAGGAAATAAAACCAACAACTGCAAATCTGTGGTAATACTTTTTTTCCCGTAAGATGAACAGGGTTATGCAAAGATAATTCTCCTTTTGCTTAAACACATATTTATTCAAATATCCCCCATATATATTACATATATTTGGGGGATAAAAGGAATATTTCTACAATATCCCAAAATTACTTTCTACTAGTAACTGGCATAGAGTCAGAAAAATTTGACATGAAGCAATAAGAAAACTCACAGGTGAGAAACTGTAACCTGGAAGAGGGTTGAGGTTTTTTTAGTCTTTTTTTTTCTAGTGTTAAAACATGAGATTGGAGTACTAACTCTGACTTTTTCATTGTGTCTACAGCAACACAAGCCTCTCTACTTTAGTTTCCATGAGTACAATTAATATTCTCAATTTTAACTTTCGAACTGCCAAAGATATGCCCAAATAATATCAGAGAGTCAGTGTACATATATCGTAACTGTTAAGAGTACACAAATCAAGAAAAAACAGTTAGCGCCTGCACTTAGTAAATCACATAAATCCTCATAAAGTTTCTTGCTTTTTTTTTTTTTTGCACATGCTAGAAAACATAATGCATCATGCTAGTCTTCAAAGATTTCTGGCACTATTTTCTACTGTCTTTTTATCCTAGAAATAAGAACACACAATTTTTTGAGTTTAATGCTAGTCACACAAGAGATATCACTATGAACTTTTAATAGAATTTTTGAGTACCTACCTTCCCACAGAGCAAAGTGCTTTACACGTGTAACTTGGTTTTCTGCTCAAGTTTTCAAGGTCATAGAGTACAATAACACCATCTGATCCACCAGATAACATGCTGAAAGTGTTAATAAAGCACAAAAGTTACAATATGCGTGATCTCAGTATGCTCAATATAATCAAGTGTTCAGCAAGAAAATAAATCCATAGTACCAAACACAGGGAAGTACTTATATGTTTTTAGCAACTAAAGTATATACTTACTATCTTCCCTCAACAGGCTCAATATCAAGGGTGTTGATACCACTCCCATGTATTCTTTCCACATCTCTATCTTTATTTAGTTCCAAACTTAGAACCCTTAGAACAACAATAACAAAAAGAAAAAAGAGAAACAGAGATATGAAGAATAAGAACAAAAGAATTGTAGAGCATTACTATGTAGCTCTGAACAGCTCAAACCATAGTTTTGCACTTCCTCAATGCATTTAACTCATCTCCATCATTTTTTGCAAAAGTAGACTTGCAGGCATGATACAGGGCTGGAAATAAGTACTGTGAAATTGGCAGAAAAAATATTTTATTTTTTACATTGTTTGGACGGTAAGAAAGAAATAAATATGTAAAATGTGCTCAAAGAAATAACAAAACTGTATTTGGGATTAACGTAAGAAACAAAACCTGGAATGTAATTTGAAAACACTGTGCAAAAGGAATATTAAGAAGCAGTTCTTGTAGTCTTAACAAATACTAGTTACTTGGAAGCTTCATCATGTACCATCCTTCCAAGCTTCATCCTACTTGGAACTACAGACACCTAGTGGTCAAATTAATTTCGTTTAACAAATTACAGTATTGCCTTTAAGGAAACGTTAGCATGTTATGTTTTCTGTTACAGTAAATAAAAACTATGCTATCCACATTATGAAGCTTCCAAGACAAACTTTTCTGAGCTGCAATTAGTATCTTGTACTACTTAGTAGTAGCCTGTATCTTTAAATATGCTAATATGACATAGTAAAAAAAAAAAAGAGACAGCTTTTACTTCCTTAAACAATACTACCTGATACAAAATTAGCCTTATAAGATGGTCAGAGCTTTCTACAGCACAACATTGTAAAAACCACTGTAACTAAGTAGATAACTGAGAGGCTGTAAGGCAGTGTGCACCTACATAGCTTCAGCTTGAGTGGCAAAAACCTTGATGTGAGAAGCTTAGGCTGTTATAGGCAGATGCTGTCTGTAGGCATGCTTCAAAAGCAGCAAGTCATTTAAGCTCTTCTAAAAGATGTGAAATAATTATGCGAGAATTCACATAGAATAAGAATTTTGATGCATATACAATACCTAGTTTAAAACTTTTCAGATCAAGATTGAATATTAGTGAAGCAATAAATCTCCCACAGGAAATGTTTTAAAACATACGACTTTAAAATGTAGTTATAAAAACAATCTACTGAAGACTATAGATTATTTCCTATTAAGAGTAAAAATTAAAATGTTCATTAAGGGAAATGTTAGGTAGACAGTTGTCCAAGTAGCAACGTAAATTCTGCCCACTATGATTCCATTCTTAACACCGAATGCTACATGAGTGCTGAGGGCACAGAAAGGATGTGATCGTGTTGTCAAAATGCGCACAGGAAGGAGCTGCCTGAATCACCAAAATTCATTTCAATTTTAATCAGACCCTTTTCACAATGATACAGCCCCAAAAGCTGTAAGACATCATCACAAATCCTTCCTGCTGATGGAGTTGTGTGAGGGGCTGAGCCGAGGTTGGCATTATTCGATTTATCTTGTAATACAGCTACAAAACCGATTATCGATTATCTGGTAATGAACATGTATTATCAAATTATGACCTTCAGCAGGAACATTAATAAGCCTTTCTATGCAGTCACCACTTTCCACAAAAGCTGTTGGGAACTCAGCAAAGCCCCCGCGTGCGATTCTTCTGCAGCCAGGCCAGGTTTGGGAAGAGGGAGGACGATGCGATGCGGGCACGGAAGCATCACATAAATCCCGTTTCTTCGCAAAGCAGAGCGCAGCCGCATGCAAATTGCTGACACCGCTGAGACAGGGAGGGCAGTTTATTGCCCTGTCCCCGCTCAGCCCACCCTAGGGGTGCCAGTCCACACGCGTAGACAAAACCCCCCACGGGAGCAGCCAGGCAGGCAGGAGCGTCTGCCGAGGCGCCCAGGCCGGCCTCGCCGCCTCCCGGCTCCTCCGCTCGGGCTCCCCGCGCCCGGAGCAGCAGCCTCGGCCGAAGCGGCCTCAGGTCGGCCCCGCTCGGGCCGGGCGAAGGTTCCCCAGCAAGAGGGAGCCAGGCGCAGCCGCGCCAGAGCCTGCCCGCCGCAGCCCCGCCCCGGCCCCAGCTCCCCACCGGTCCCCGCTACCTCCGGGTGGACTCGGCCCGGCGCAGCCGCACTGGATCGTCGATCCCGGCCTGACGAGCCGAAATGAACCCCAGCATAACCTGGCCGCCGAGCCGCTCCACCCCGCTCCGCCCTCTTCGG
>VYZM01020708.1:2927-19158 GCA_013398915.1 Dromas ardeola | reverse complement strand
GCTCAGGCCGGCCTCCACCAATGGCGAGCGGCGTTGCTGGCATGCCCGCCGCCGGTGGAGGAGGGGTCAGGCAGGCCGGGGGTGCCGGGGTCCGTTAGTCGGCGGCGACCTTGGCGGCGGCCCCGCGTTACCGCCATGGGCCGGACCTGGCAGGCACTGCGCGCCCTGCGCCTGCGGCTCCTGGGGCCAGAGAAGGAGCTGGTGGGCACCGACCAGTTCGGTAACAAGTACTACCGGGTACCCAAGCGTGAGACCGGCGCAGGTAGGCACGGGGGGCCGCCCGCCCCGGCGGGGCGAGGGGTAGCCTGGCGGGGCCGGGGGCCTGGCGGGGCCGGGGCTGGAGTCGCCGAGTTCCCAGCGTGGTCGGTGACCGCGTTGGCGCAGCCTGCAGGCAGCTGGGGCGGTTCGGCTGCTGCTGCCGCCTCGTTGCAAAAAAGAGCGGCTTTTCGGCGAAGGAGAGAGCCCAGCTGCTGAGGGGACGGAGGGTGGGCCCGTTCTGGGCGGCTGCCTTCGAAAAACATGCTCAGTTTCTGCTTAGGCTGATGCTCTAATGGAGGAAAAGACCTCAAGCCGGCCATCAAAAGGTTTTAAAATGTAGCCGTCACCCGGTCGTGGGTAGGTGGGCAGCAATAAACAAATCGTCTCTTCTTGGTAATTCTGAGCAATTCTGCATATGTTTTTAAACGACTGCCTGTATGTATGTTCACTGCACGCCTGAGGAAGAAGCAGTTTTGTAGGATTCTGCCTGTGTTCCAGGAGCCTGGATGCTCTTATAGCATGTCCTCACATCAGTCTCTACAGATGCTATGCTTATGCTGCACAGCTGTGTATAATTTTTTGAAGGCAGCTTCCCTGAAGGCATCTAGGTTGACATGCTATAATATTTTGCAGTCTTGTTTCCTCTCCCAGCACAGGCTTGTTTGCCTGCTTGCTGTACTCCACGTGTTCTGTATGACCACATCAACTAGGGCACCCCCAGGCTGTGGAAACTTTCTGCTTGATACTTTTCAGAGTACAAGGAGAAACAGAAAGTCTGAGGCTGTGCAGTCACTTAAGTCAATATCCTTTCTAAAATAAAGGGAGGGAAGGGGCGCACACCTTCCCTTCAGAAACATGTAATGTCTTCTGGAGTTATTTTGCCTTCAGAGCAGTTCCCCTGACCTGTTTTGCTGTGCAACTTCATGATCAACTGTCAGTGACTTAAAGCAGGTCTGCTCAAACAAGTGTTTGGGAAGATGATGTGAATACCCTTTTGTCAGCAGTGTGTTTTTCCTCAGGGTTAATACGACAGTGTAGCACTTCCAGGCTTTCCGCATCTTCCTTTCAGCTTTTGCTTTTCTTGCTGTTGGGGCTCTTGGTGACTTTGAAGGGTGTACAAAAAGCTGTGTCTTTTTAGCATACACGAAGCAGTAAAAACTACAGTCAAATTTCTTGTGTGTGGTTGCTGCAGTGTCAGTCCTTATTTACCAGTAAAAATGACTTGTTTTATCAGAAATACTGGCAGTCTCTTTCTCTGTATTTGAATTTATGCTGGCATGCCTTTCACAGTGAAAGCTCTCTGCTGAAACTTTAAGGCTGATCTCTGTATTTAGAATTTAATTATACGGTAATTGTAGTGCTAGTGAGAGGGCAGGGGAGTTGGGACATAGCTATTGAACTCAGCGGGAGCACAGTATAAGAGGCTTTTAAAGTTAGTAATAAATTGAAATAGTTGTATTAAGAACATACAGTGTTTCTCAGTTTTTCTTCAGATGAACTATAGGAATACAGTATAAGAGTATAACTTCAGAGGTGAAGTTGCACTGATTTTGCTTTGAGCAGGGAGGGCTGGCTCTTAAATGCTCTGCAGTCACAACTCTGGCTGAAGTTAGTGAGAACAGCAGTTCTGTAAACCTTAAGGCTCTGGCACATTGAGCCTATTTTAGTGATACAGATGACACAATGCAGGTCTGCTAGTGAGTTATCAGTACTGCACTATTACTATATTTTCCTCTCTCATTCTTCCACTTGTCTTACTTTCTTTGCCTTGATACATTGAAAATTCTGCACCAACTTGCACTGATGCAATATTTTACTGCCACCAAAAGGGAGAGAGCTTCTCTTCCCTGTTTTTTGTTTTGCTCTGCTGCTAACTTTTCACTATCATTTATTTGATCTTCCTGTAGAAAACTTTAAATAGAAAAATGTATTAAAATGACTTGATGAAGAATAAATTGCAAGCTAGAACTGACACAGAAGTGGGAATGACGAGGATGACCTAGTAGATAGCATAGGGTTATACAAGGTGTCTTGAAACAAAGTGAAAAGCTAGAACTTTTACAGAATCTCTAATATTTCCTAACCATATTGACCTCAGTTTTCGTCTGCCTTCTAATAGTTTGCTATTAAGCTTTTTAATTCCTCTGGGAAAAATTGTGTATTAAAAAAAAAATATTAAAAAGCAGAATAAGAAAAAAATATCAGGCAAAGGGCTCATGTTTTATTCAGTCTTCCCATGCTTCTCTTCTATCTTTGGAATGAACGTAAGGGAAGGGTTGTTATAATTTAGCTTTACAAACTGAAATTTGAGATACTCAAAAGTAATACCACATTTTCCATAAATGTGTTCATTCACAGTCAGTTAATCCTCCCTTGTTGTCCTTTTTTATGTAACTAGACAACAGGAGAGTGCATATGAAAAATACTACTATTAGAATTCTGTGTGAAAATACTGCTTTTGAAAATTCTGTTTTCTGTTTAATTTACTTACGTGTATTTGACACAGCACTAACTCTGGCTTAAAACATAACCTCACAGCATGAGAAGAATGAAAGAACTCTGAGAGAAGTAAGCAAGACTTCCCCACACAAAGAAAAAATGGATCGTGAAACTTTTTCATGAATGTGTTCAAAGTTTGATTTTTATTCTGTTGATTTGTTCTGTGTTATATTAATTGATGGAACTCACTGTTACAACCAGACATGCTTGACCATGAGATGGGGGATGTAACAGTCATTAAGGAGGGAAGGAAGTAAGTAGAATGAAAACATCTTACTTCAGGAAAACGGGCTTCAATAAATTCAGAAAACAGATAGGAGAGATCTTGTGAATGTCTAAGAAGAATAAATGAAAAGGTATGTGGGACAATTCATGCCTGTACCTTCTCCAACTGTTAAAGCCACAAGTACGAATTACCTTAATGTGGATGAAGGCTAAGAAGTATAGCAATAAATTAACCTGGCTAAATCATGAGTTTTAAGTGACCTCAAAGACAAAACATCGCCACAAATCAGGTTAACTGGCTCGGGTGCTGGAAAAATAGAGGAACAAGTAATAACTTGTAAGTATATTCAAAAGGTGGTGAGTGAAAGCTGATGTGAAATTTTTGGTTTGACAACATCGGTTGTTATGAAAATTGTTTTCTGAGTGGACAATACTTTGATGGATTTTAGTGGGCAAAATTTAAGACTGTGGGTTATGAATTTGCTGAGTGGGTGCATGACAGGTTGGAAACTGTTCTTGGAATAGTCAGAAATGTTATCCTGTCAGCTGGAGGGGAGTATCCAGAGGGATCCACCAGCCGGCTGTCGAAGTTCAGAGCTACTTGAAGTTTTTAGTAGTGATTTGAATGAAGAACAAGAAAATATTTTTATTACATTTGCAGGTCAAACTGTGCAGGAGGAAACTGGGAGTAGCTGCGAGCATCTTATGGCAGATGAACTGTCATATAATTCAACAGGGGGATCAGATGGGATAAATCATGCATAGTTCTAAACAAAAAGCATATAATTTAGCAGTTAAAGGTGTCTGAGAACATGTTTCTACACAACTGGCAAATTTTCTGCAGTACAGCGTTTATCATATTGGTACTGTTACAAATTTCATTTCTGTATTCTCTTAATTTGGATACCCATTTTCTCCCTCCATTTCCAACTTACAGACTGTTACCCACTTTCTTTGCAAAACAGACTTCCTCATGAGTGTTAATTATTATTATTTTAAGTACAGTCTTCCCTGAACCTAGCCAGCCTCTTGCAGCAGTTCCTTGTTACTTTGGGCTACTTGAATGCAGGAGGTTCTATATCTGATAAATTTCCCCACGCACTGGTGACTCATTTCCACTGTAATTTGTGCTTTTACTTTTGTGGATGGGAGTCCTTGCGGTGTCAGCAGAGAAAAGATAACTAGGTTTGATCTATTCCAGAGCAGGAAAGTATGCCAGTCCTCCCACAGGTTTGTATTACCTTATGGCTGGGGATAAGTCAGTTAATTCTGTTGCTGGGGAATTGAACACAGGTGGTTGCACCCACTGCCATGGGTGGTGATAACTAACTTGCTCTCACAACATTTTTGAAGAGCATCCTGTCCTGGTCACGCTTGTGTACAAGAGTGTCACAGCAGGACTTGCAGGCTTTTAAAACTTGTGAAGAAATTTAAAGATATGGGATTGGGAAGGAAATTTATTTTAGTCTATAGAAACTAAAATGTACACATGCAGAACATTTCTGAAGCTAAATTTTTAGAGAAATTATTATTTTAAAAATGCTGAGGAAGCAATACTCTCTTTTTGAGTGTTGGAGAGCATTATTTGTTGTACATGAGGAAAATCTGCAGCATATATAGTTCATATCTTACCCTGTGTCCTAGCCATATAGAGACCAGCGCAGGATGGGAACAGCACTGGAAAGAAAATGAATTGTCAAGGAGCCCTTGTAGAGACACTTAGCTGTTGTGTACAGATTCTGGTGCAGGGACACTGCAGTGTGTCTGCACCATGCTTTGCTGTCCTCTGGATTTGGGGAGGACTGAGTAGCTCTAGCACAGTGCCGGGCCTGATGTGCTTTATCCCTTTGTACTGTACTCGGGCAAATAAGCTCTTGGAGAAAGAGAATGCAGAACAGACAACTGCTGCTTTCTCTTTCATGTCTTGGACATGGTAGGTCTATCAGGACCAGGCTGGCCGTTGTTTTGGACCGGTAGAGAGATCCCACCTTCAGGTAGAGGTGGGAATGAATGGCGTAGGTAGTATTTACATCCTCTTCTACTTCAAGTAAAAGCTGAGTGACAACTTTCTCTTGGCCTGCCCTGGTCTTTGGCAGTGGTTTAGAGTAGAAATACATGATGCAACTAATTCATGTTTACTTTCTTTCAGTTGTGAATTGCTCTCCCCTACAGTCAGTCCGGAGTCCAGGACACTCTTGGACCCTGGGGCCTTGTCTGGCGTTGTAGGAGCAGATCAGTGGATCCAAGTGGTTGTTGTTGATTTTCCTCACATCTCCAATGCATGTGATTCAGAGAGTTTACTTCAGATTAAATTTAGTCTGTTTCCCAGGATTAAAAGTTTACAATACATGTAATTTGAGGATCTCAAAAAAGGTAAAAATTGTTCGGTAAGTGCTGCAGGTGTGGCTTTCACATTGCCTTGGCACTTAATATCCTGTTAATTTTTGAAATGTTTTTTAAGTGAGGATTTCTCCTTAAAAAAAGCAAGTTGTACACACAGAAGCTACTTTGAGATTCAAATCAGCATGTGGTAAATAGAGGCAGCATGGGATTCACTACAAAATCACAGTTGCTTTGAATCAAATTGCTACTATAGACATAGTCTCACAAATATCGTAAACTCTGGGATGCCCCGGTCAAACCCAAGGTGTAGCAACTGTATCATGAGACCACCTTTACCTTTTTGTAGTCACAGAAAAGTTATCTTGCATTCCTGGTTTTGACTGTCTCTGAATAATTGAGTTATTAGAAGAAGAGCTAGCAACCTGAATGTATTCGATTGTGATGTAGGGAATTGTTGTGGAGATTTAAGCAGCAGTATCAACTGTGCAAAGGTGCTGATTTTAACAAGTGTTTTGCCTTATTTTAAAAAGGTCTAATGAATAATGGCAAGAAGATATGAGCTTGCAAAGGTATCATAGTTCTCCTGGGTGAATATAGAAAGGATTGGCAGTTTGTAGGGGAAGGGAAGAAAAATTTAAAACTGAGCTGTTTAAGTCTGGTTGCGTTAATTCTCTGGAAAGAGAGAAAGTGAACATTGGAAGACCCTAGACTGTAAGAATAAGAAGTTAGTAGATTCAGTAAAAAAACGTAATTGCTAGAAATAGAAAAGGAGTTAAGAAAAAATTGTGTGTAAGTACAGAAAGGAAAGACCCTGAAAAAGGAACTGTCTGCCCAAAAGAATACAAAAATAATTCAGAATTAGAGTAGTTAGTTTTCTGAAAACATGGAATTTCAGACGTGGTGGGGCTGAAGGTACGTTGTTTAATGTTTATCAGGGAGTTCTATCTTCAAGTGGGAAGATACTATCATCTTCAAAGTCAAGTCAAACCTTCAGCACTATGGTAAGGTAGGCTCGTTTGGAAGAAAAGATGACTTTGTATTTAATGACATTTTGCAAGTGGTATTTTTTTTACAAGATTACCTTAAAGTGATGACAGTGATTAAATAGTACAACTGTACTATGCTTGTCATGAGAGGAACATCCAGCATAACTCATTAACTCTGAGATGACTCTTCAGTTGCCAGTCCTGAAACTGGATGTGATAGAAGATGGGAATAGACAGTTGGGTAGTGGTGATTGATGACTCATTTCACTATCTCAGACAAGTATTTCACTAAACAGTCTAGATTTATCAATATAATGCCTTTATTTTTTTTATTGTAGAACATACTGTAAGGGCATTGCCATAGCTTTGCTACACGATAAATTGTTCTTGCTGCAGAACATGGAGTGATGCTTAAAATGTTCATATTTTTTAATTACAAAACAAATTCCTCATACAGTTCATACATTTATTAAAGCCAGATATATCTTACAGGAATTAGCTGAGTCCGTTTTCCATTGAAAATAATTTATAAAGACCCTTAATAACCAATTTATTAAAAAAATGCAGGAAGATAAGAGGCACTAAATATTTAAGGTCTAGCATATGTTTTTCGTCTTTTAATTAATGAGCAGCTTATATTTAAACTTTTTCAATATCTTCATTTGTACTCTAATCTGTTATAATGATTAAAAGTTAAAATGAGTGCTCTGTGAAATACCAGAATATGCAAGTTTTTGTAAGAACAGTAGATCAGCAATGAGAGGGTAGCTTCTTTAAAAGATTATGTATCAGTGCTAAAAGCGTGGCTCAAGTTTTAAGGTTCCCTTTGGGGAAAGAGCAGACTCAGGTTTAACTTGATTTGGAGCTGCAGCTTACCAGAAGCAGCTGGAAACGGCCTGAAGCATTCTGTATTCTATAGGTTTTGATATGTTGCATAAATTCTCCATTAGGGACTTCTGTGGACAGAGCCTGTGACCATACAAATTTTAAGAAGGAAACTGGCAAGCTGAACATGTTTCTCAGTACTCTTATAAATACCATCTGAAACAAAAGTAGCATTACCAAGTTTCAGTTGTAAATTTTGTTGCTAGTAATTGAGTGTAAGCACTGACTTCTGTGGGAAACATTTAGTTCATGTGAAATGCCTGCTCATGTTTGCATAAAAGGCCTGTATTTTGTGAACTCTCTCCTCAACAAATCAGAAATGTGCAAATAAGAAAGAATTTGTACAGGGAAAATACAATAAGTGCTCAGTTGCGTGAAACTCGTAGGATGTCCTGAATCTTATTGAATCCAGACTTCCATAGAAATATATAATTTTTTTTATGAAAGGTAGAAAAATTCATGATTCCCTTGAGATTAAAGGAATCCTCTGTAATTGTTTTTGTTGCTGCTTGTTTTCTGTTTTAGAGTGGCTTGTTGCCTTCCTGTGCTTCGGAAGTGTAAAGTAGAATTTCTACTTTTTAAAATTTGCTATAAAATAAAATTTTATATTGAAGACTAGACTGGAACATTCCTGTAATGCTTCATAGTGAATAGGACAGAGCGGAAGGAACAACATCTTCTCTCCAAAGTATGTCTTCTGACGTTAGAGCTATGGTTTTCTTTTGACTCACTAACAGAAATGAAGTCTGAGGAAGAGGCAGAGACTTACTCTGATTGTATGAAGCAGTCATAAACTGATTATCAAGTGCTGGAAATAATTGTACAGAATATTGCTGAACATTAAAAAAAGTTTTGCAAGCTAGTTTTTCAAGTATTGGTGGAATGCTAATAAACTCATTTTAGTTTTATATGTCTAATGTAAAGATACTAAGGAAACACAGAATTTTAATTTTGACTAATGAATATGAAGACTTAATTATTTTGGATATGGAAATAAGTGTATTGAGAAAGTGTGGGTTTTTTTTCACAGAGGGAGTTTTTATTCAGGTACATCCTCCCGCATCCAGTAGTAGCTGCCAGTTAAATGTTTGTCCAAATGGTGGCAATGTTGTTTCAGACACAGTTCATACTTTTGGCTTGCTAAATATTCCTTTCGGGTGAGATTTCATAACAGAGAAACCTAGCTCTAAAATAATTGTGTGTATGTGTGTTTTTACAGAAATAAAACTTGTATTGCAGACTGGCAGCTTCTAGGACAGTAATTCTGAAATGACAAAATAGCTTTTCAGTCTGAGTGATACATTATGCAGCAAAGCAATTGCACTGTTAAGAGCTCACTGCAGATTATAAAAGCATTAATATTTGAAAAACAGTGTTTGGGTGCAGTGATATGTTTTTCCTTCAGCTGCCAGAAATGAACTGGCAACAGGCATGGTATGTTAATCTCGCTGACTTGAAAACCGGGAATAGCAATAAGTAGTCATATGGACAGGCAATAACGTGCATGTTACCTGTTGCTATGGCCAGATTTGGTCTTCAGTGCGTGTATGGATATTAAACTGAGATGCTGATCTTGTTGAATTTTGCCTGCTAGTATTGAGTTTTATATGCTGTACATTTGTTACTTTTAATTATTATGGGTTTGGTTTGAGAACCTGTTTTGATTCTTTCAGTAGGGGTGTGTGGGGAGATGATGGTTTGGGGTTTTTTTTTTTTTGAGGTCCATTTGATCGCCAAAAAATCAGATAGTAAAAAAAAAAAAAAATTTCCTTGTGTTAATAGCTTTCTTCTACTGTCTATAGGGAAAGAAACAGTACAGTACTGGATAGATACATGTTTTTAATACGTGGGAAAATCTTAGCTGATTTTATTAATCATGCTGATATAAAGAGCTGCCACTGGGAGGGTTCAGAATAACAGCCCTTTTGGTGATTGTTACAAACATGTTTCATTAAGCCTATCTTTTCTATGAGTTAAAGTAATTGTAGGGTACCTGTGCTGCCTTGATGAGGTTGTTTGCACTTTGTTTTCCTACCTGTATATTAAAAAGTGATTTGACTCACCACTACATCATTCTATTTTAAGTTAGCACAGGTGAGCCTGTTGTGGGTTCACAGTGGCAGAAGGAGGACAAGTTCTCCCAAAAATAGAACTTTGTTGCTTTCCTATAAAAGCATCAGTCATCTTGCCCCTGTATTTCATCCTACATGATCATTAGAGCTATGAGTGTGTTGCAAACATGATCATTATCAATCAGGATTGTCAGCATATCGTCATACCTACTTTATGGCTAAATTCTATCACTTTCAGTTTCATTATCCTGAAATACAAGGAGAATTAAACTTATTTTTCTGATTCCAGAGAAAGAGAAAAAATCAAACATTAAGATGTATAAGAAGAACAAATCACCTACTCTGTAGAAAGCTTTAGGGGTTTGAAATTGTATTGGAAAACTAAAGAACAGATTTAACATAGAAGAGACTTGAAGTGTTTCTGTAGCTGGTCAGGAAACATTTTTCTAATAAGTCTGTAAAATTAATTTCAGCTCATTATTTATATGAATTTGGGTTAACAAGGTTATAGATACTGCTTTGTAAATTGTGATTGTCATGTGAAAATTTTCAATGTCCACTTTTGATGGTACCTTATTTGGTATATAAACTTTTTTAGAAACTGCTTATTACTGTAAAATAAGACCAGAAGAAAATGAGAGCATTTAAATAAAAGTGGTGGGGCCACATTAGTATTTTAACAAAGAAGGCAGAAAAGAAGGATAAAGAGCTGAACCAAGAAGTGCAGTTGAGAAACCAGAGTAAAAGAGAGGTTAAGTAAAAGGAGCTGAGGAAGGTTGGCATGCTACCCTGTGGGCCTCTGTAACCTTTGCAGGTTCTCCTGAAGAATAGAGGAGGTGGTAAGGAACTAGGTTTTTCTGCTTTGTACAGTAAGTTTTTTGTGTTCTTTATAGATCTTTAAAATACCAGATAAAGTTTTTGTCATAAGAGGCTTGATCGTTTTAAGGTCAGATTTGCAAAGATAAGAAGAGCTTCGCTTTGAGGAGAGGGAAGAATCTGTTTCATGCTCTGCCTCTGGGTACGGGAGTTGCACAGAAAGAAAGAATACCTAAAAATGACTGTGACAGGTTGAGGGAATGGAAGTGATGAAATAGGGAGGTTAAGATCTTAATTTCTAGGTGTCCCTTGTTTATGGCCATGTGCATATGAAATGCAACATGTTATCATTTAATTTTTCTTGAAGTGAGGAATAAGTTGACTAGCCTCCTCCGTCTAGATGGTAAGGAGGCACCATCAAGGGGAACTGCAGTCAGTGTGAAATTTGTTTCTGATGAGGAGAGGTCAAAGAAAGGGTGGATTCTGGCATATTTCTGCAGGCAGCGGTCAGTGCTGTAGGAATTGAAAAAGTCACAAGCTTTGGAACTCAAGAAGTACATGAACTGATTGATGCTGTGTACCTGTAGGAGGGATATTGAACTCAGGGGTGAGGAAAAGTTGGTCCACAAAACTGTAATCAGAAAAGTAGAATGGAAAGATATATAGCACTATGCAGCAGGAAGTCCCCTGCAAAGCCTGGGGAACGATCTGAAGATCCTAGCCACAGTAGACTTTAATCTAGGAGAACTAGTGTCCTTGAAGGGGGGTCACATGCAGTCACTGATGTCCAGAAAGAAAGTGAAAATGGATCTCAGTGAGAGTGGCTTCACCTTGGCCAACAATGTTATTGTTACAGTTAATAGAGAGAACAGGGGAGCACAATTATGTAAGGGTTCATTGCTTACATGTCATCAGTATTTGTGCAGGGGTGTTCTTTGGAAGCATATCGGAAGAAAATGTCCGTTTGGCACATACGTGCTTCTGCATCTAGTAGCCTGTCTACATTGGCTTGAGTTTTATTTCAGTCTTATAGCAGAACTTCCTATAATGCAGAATTTCCAAACACCATAGTTTCGAAAGCATCTGAGAGTTCCCACACCCTCAATAGTAGCTATGTATTGCCACCAGTCATATGTTTGCTTCTTTGTAAGAAGAGGGCAAAAAAGGTCCAGGACATAAACTGAGGCTTTTCTTCCACTGCTCTGGAGTAATTGTTTCATTTCTACTGAGAAATCTTAAATTAAGATGATCTAACAAGGCAGCTTAGAATAGCAGAACGCAATCAGTGTTTCCCAGCCTCACGGTTCTGCCCACTCCTTTTTCACCCTTATCCATAAACAGTATTCATGTTTTTTCTCTTTTTTGCTTAGTGTATGTCAGTGACTCATTGGTATGGTCAAGAATGTCCAAATTTAACAATTGTAACAGGAAGTTATACTATGTAGTGAAGAAATTAAGGTAAATTAATTGAGCTTGATTGCTCCTTCATATTTTGTTGTATAGAAAACTAAATGCATCTCCCACCCCCTTTTTGGTCAGAAGTATTATTTATCATGTTTTGCTGTCTGGATCAGGATGCACAACCCCAAAGGCTGATAGCAGCCAAGGTGGGGTTTTTCCCGAAGCAGTGGAGGAATTCATTCAGGAGCATAGTTCATGTTTGATTAGTATAAAGGTTAATCACATAGGTTGATAATGAAATTTACTACTGCACTCTTAAACTTAAGTGAGCTGGACTGTTGCTATTGCTTCTCTGAATGTATGGAGCATAAGAGAGGAACAGAAAGTCTTCTTAATTCAACATCATGAGTACAATAAATTGGCATTCAGAGAAGACTTCCTTTTGTAGCCTGCTGGCTGCTTCTGCTCCTGTAATGCAGATGGGGTGATTAGGAATTGAGCAAGGGGGAAATAAAGTTCCCAGTCATGCAGAGTGGTAAAATCTTTGGCTTCCAGTAGGATTGCAGGCAGTTATCTCCAGCAGATACATCCAGGAACAGGGTACTAAAGGAACACTAGTTTTGCTCCCATGACCAAAGAGATCGCAAAAGATTTAATTTTTTTTTTTTAAAGAAATGGAAAGACATTTAGAAGGCACAGCTTACAGTAGCAACGCATGTTAAAAAAACACGGGCAATTTTAAAAGAACTTCAATGGTAGTTGTTTAAGATAAGCCACATTTTTGGTGTTGTGCCGTGGTTCTGTCTGCTTGGTCCCTGGATCACTACTTCACTTTAGATCGTCTTGCATCAGGTATTGTCTTGTTGGTGGTTCTGTGCCCTTACTCAAGGTGATCGTTGCAACTACTTTTTCAGACCAGCATGGAGCTAGGGCACAGTGAGTTCGGTGTTAGCTCAATTTGTTTGCACCTAGCATGTTTCTTGTTCCCCTATCAACAAGCATTCATTTTGTGTTGAAAGAAATGAAATGAAAAAAAAAAGCCTAGTGAAGAAGAGCTTCATGCTGTTCAAGAGCTGTGAAAGGTTCAGGTGGAGCAAGATAGAAGCCTCAGAGCTGGTTATTAGCAGGAGATGCCACAAATGCTGTTTCAGTATCTGTTTAGCCATCAGGTGTTACCTACTTGTACTTCAGAATTTCACCTCTTTGCAATTCTTGTGAAATACCTACTGAAGGAGTTCTGTGTGTAAATGTCTATTTAATTTAATGCATGTGGCATGAGTTGTGTTTTTAAATCAGTTGAAACACCAAACTGTAAATACTTGATCTAAGCAATATGCTAGAAACTCTGGACTCTAAAATTGCCAAAAAATAATCTGTTCATGGTTCCATTTTCTGCAAAACTACCTGGCTATAGTAAAGTTATCATCCTGGTTTATTTCCATGATAGAGTAAATCTCTGATCTGAGAGTTAGTAGAAGCTAGTATTTCTGTCAAGAAAAGGCAGAGCTGTGCTCTTCCTTCATCTGGCTGCTCATGTTTACTTTCTAACATTGGCCTCTCCCTCTTTCTCACAAGTGCTTATGCAGCCTTGTGCTGGTTCTGTCATCTGTCTAACCTAGTGCACTTCCTTTTTTCAGCAAGAGTAGTTACCTGGTCTGGTTCATGGCACAAGCTGCGTAAGGAAGCAAAAAGCACCCAGGGATGAGAACAAGACAGATTAGCTACTTTCAGTGGTTCTTCTAACTTGAAATGCTAGTTGAAATGCTAATCCAGGCTCACTATGGTGTAATTCTAGTAATTCTAAAGAATCAAGGGCTGCACTGTTCACTTTTACCTATCTGTAAATAACTAGTACAGACTTGCAAAGTACTGGTATTGTTTTTCTCAGCTCATATTTGTAATAGCATTTAGAACTGCCACTGTTATCTTATCATACAAAACAAAATTCTGAACTAAACCTAGTATAATGTTTATAAAATAATCAAAAGAGTAGTTTTAGAAATAAGTTGTAGTTACTATCTTATCTGTCAGGGAAAATTTTTTTTACTCAGTGTGGTAGTTTTGTATCTTTGTAAGAATTTCTTCAGCTATAGAGACAATACAAGTAGAGACAACTGTCCACGTTTTTAAAACATAGCTGATAATTTTATATGGATATCTGCTCACTTAAAAAAAAAAATCTATTCCTGTTTTGAGAACCAAGAATACAGTATCCATAAACAAATCATGGCATTGCTTCAGTGCGGTGCACCAAAATTTCCTGGGTTGTTCTTGAAAAAATTATGTGGGAAAATGACAGGTAGTTTATGAAATAAGCTGTTTTTGTGAAATTTCTGTCATCTTGGATCAAAAAGACATGCTGTGTAAGCAGTTTCTGAGCCAGAGCTGGAAAATGGGCAGCTCCTGGGTCTGACCTAGATATGTAATAGTATGGGATTAAGTCCAGAAAACTGGAGCCAGCATCCCTTGTGAACCTGAAGGTGAAGTGAGGTTGACTCAGTTGATTCACTTAAGTTTGTTGTTGCTGAAAGGGAGAGATCTTGTTCTTTTTTTACCTTCTCTTCCTCAAGCTGGCAGTAGCACTGAAGAGACCTGTTGCTGCCCCAGTTTAACTCAACACAATAGAAAAAAGTTGTGCAGGAGGTCCCATGAGCTTTGGAGCTGGGACAAAGGAGGAAGGTGGAACCTTTGAGCAAAAAGTGGGGTGGGAAGTGGCTGACTCTGTGTGGGGGAACGTAGGAGGTTTGCCACGGGAACACGTCCTTCCTTGTGTAGCTTAATCTTCGGTGTTTTTATAGGATTGCTTATGAGGTTCTGATTTTTATTCTGTGTTAGAACAGAACGTGGATCTCTTATATGAGAAAAAAGTAGTAATATTTGCTGAAATAAGTTTAGTGTGATTTGTTATTATGATCACAGGATTTTGGCAGGTATATTAAACACTTTTCTAGTCCTGGAAGAAGCCATTTAACCCTGTCATCAGAAGAGAAGATTGCCAAATTGAGGATTTTAACAGACTTTATAGAAAGTTTATGTCAGTGGAATCTCTACTAATATATGACTTACTGTCAGCTGGAACGAAGGTCTGTATTGTCTGCACAGATCCTGTATGATGGTAAGGTAATGCTTCTGAAGAGCTCCTTGTCCATGCCAGGCCATGAATTTCCTCTGAGAGGTATGAAGGCCCACTCTCTTTGGACATCATACTAATTTTCAGACTTTTATAACAGCCACAGTATTCCCAAGTGTGATTAACTCTGTCACTCTGTCCCCTGAAACAGGAATATAGACAGATTCTCAAAGAAAAGTAATTAATTGTCCGGTTTCTGCTGTTCCAAGGTACAACAAGACAGTGCAGTACAGTCCGTAACTCTGACCTAGTCTCTTCCATGACCTTTGGTTTTTCACATCTTCCCCTGTGGGGAAAGGTGGCTATTCCAAAGCAGAGTTAGAAGCCTTGGATGCCAAACCACAACAGCCTACCAAAATAGTCTTAATGTAGGAGAAAACCAGCAAGAAATGTGCTAGTTGTGTAAGTGCCATAGTTGCCACCTAGTTGTTGTATATTTGGTTTGCTTCAATCACATTGAGGCACCTGATGAGCAGAGAGTTGAAGAAAGGAACAAGCATGGGTCACCCAAGCACCTTGGAGCCAGTTACAGTCACGCCTACAAAAGAAAGAGAGCTTCAACCAGTAACACATCTTGACCTCCCTCCTGAGTGACAGCTGTGCACTGGCTGGCTATCTGTTTTTTTTTACAGATTGTGACTCTGTATGTCTCTAAGCTTGTATGAATAGTAGTCATCAAAATATCTTACAGAAATGCATTTGTAAATTATTAAAGTACATCAGGGCTTTTAATAGGAATTACTGTATCATGACCCAAAAAATACTATGCACTGAGTTTAATCACATGGTTGCATTGCGATGAATATTGTTAATTTTCCATGGGAGGGAGTCACTGTATCACAACCAGTGTAATTCTGGGGGAGGGGCAGAGAAGGGGCAAACACCCATGTTGTACTCCCTAAGGGAAGATGAAGGTGTCTGGGATGCTGTTGTGCTGGATGTGCAAGTCTAAAGGATGAGCTCTCCCGGGAAGGGGAGGGGTTGATGGGGCCAGTCGAATTTGTCACTTCAATAAATGGCTACAGGACTGGTACCACAGCCAGGGGTTTGGCTACTTAGACCATGAGACTTGCTTTGAGAAACAGGGTCTAGTGGGCACTGAGGGATCCACCTGTCAGAGAAGGGGAAGAGCATCTTTGGTCAGAGGCTTGCCAAGCTTGAGAAGAGGGCTTTAAACTAAAGTTGCTGGGGGAGGGGAACCTCAGTCCATCCCACTCCTACCAGTTTGATGCCAGTGCCAGCAATAGATGCCCACAGCCTGGAGAAGGATTACAGGTCAGCAGAAGAGCATCCAGAGTGCAGCACAAAGGAATTCCAGCCACTCCAGCCAGCAAGTCAACTTTGTCAGAGGCCCAACTTAAATGCCTCTATGCAAATGCACATAGCATGGGGAATTAAACAAGAGGAGTTAGGGATGTGCGCATGCCTGCAGGGCTATGATGGCATCATAGAGACATGGTGGGGTGGCTCCTATAACTGGAGTGTTGTAATGGAAGGATACAGGCTCTTTAGGAAGGACGGGCAGGGGAGATAAGGAGGTGGTGTTGCCCTTTTATGTCAAGGACCAGCTGGAGTGCGTGGAGCTCTGCCTGGGGATGGATGGGTAGCTGGGTGAG
>VYZM01020705.1:369658-390130 GCA_013398915.1 Dromas ardeola | reverse complement strand
AATAAGTGGGGTGGGGGGGGGAAGTCTATCTACAAAACAATCAACTCAAACAACCAATATTGTTATTGCTAATTTAACTTTAACTAGTGCTTTATGCATCATCTTGATCTTACCCAGTGATCCACCAGAAAGTGACTCTGGAGAGGAAAGAAGCACTGAACTCTGGACATGGATTCTAAAGGAGAGAAAAATAAATCAATCCACATACGAAGTGACTGATAGCAGGCCAAAAGAAACAAACGAAGCAGAAAATTCCTTTTGTTTATAGTATTTTTTTCACATTACTAAACTTGTCATTTATGCTGTTGAAAACTTAATCAGAAAACACAAGCACAGCTTCAGGGCTGTCAGCAGACTAGACCACTGGGACACAGGAATAGCAGTGCCCTATATCAACAACACAACAAATAGCTGAGGGAATTTTGTAAGATAGTGCAGGCCAGACAATCTCTCAAGATGTCATGATCAGTGCCTACCTGTATCAATGCAAGGTATACTACCGTATGAGAGCATAAATATGTTAATTGGGTAGAGTTAGTCACAAATGAAGAATTCAGTTCTGTTATAGCAGTTAAGTGCTGTGACTCCATCAAAACAGATGCACAGATGAAAAAAAAATTTGTAAACTCCATAAAAGCATCCCAAAACAGCCCCCAAAACCCCTGCATCTCATTCATCAATAAGCACGGGAAACTTAAGTATCCATAAAGGTATGCAGCTAGCTCCTGTTCTACACCCAGCACAATGGCTGTCTGTTTTAACTGCTCTTAAGGTTAACATCCTTTCCTCATCCGGGTGGATTAAAACAGCAGAAAGGAACGCTGGAAGAATTTCAAAGGCACTAAAGGTGATTTACTTGCAAAATTGCAGATTTCTCTCTTCCCTCTTTCACTGCTCTGAACAGCATCTAAAGAATGCTAACACCAGCCGCTCCTTTGGCACACAAACCACCAGGTTTTTATCATCAACTATAATTAAGCAACTCAGGTATTTCCATCTATAAAAGTCACCAAGCATCATTAAAGTACTGCAATTAAAACAGCTGGAGCCAAGTGTTTCCAAGATTTGCATTTTTCAGCTCATGTTTGTGTAACCTGGCTTCTCCACTAAGCTATTATTGAAGTGTGTTGTAATCAAGCTATACAAAACAGACTCCTGCATTTCCTCTTCTTCACACCACAACTTTTTTGCAACTTTGTAGGGAAGAATAAGAGTATCTATGAGACAAACACTTTTCTTGAAAGGGGTTAAGAGTTCCACATTTCCAAAGCATTTGAACACTTGCAACAAAGCGATTGCAAACAAATCCAACACCATCCCCTAATGAATAAATAAAAGCTTTTAAATTCAAAGAAGTTAAAAAAAAAAAAAGGGGGGGGGGGGGGGGGGAGGGGNAAGGTACTAGGAGTTCTGAATTTAAAAAAAAAAAGGGGGGGGGGGGGGTGGAGGAGGAGTACTTTCAGCCTTATGCCACGTCAACATTCCTGACAGACAGATTTCTACTTCACCAAATACAGGGAATACTTTCAACTTCAACAAAATTTCAAAATATTCTGAACTTTACATAAAATGCTGTATTACTTTTTTCCTTTATACTTTTTTAATCTACTTGCAGGTGGCAACTCTAAATTCAAAAGTCCACTAGATCTTGTAGTACCAAAAACTGGACTTCATTTCCATAAAGCAAAAGTTTAAAACATTAAAACATTTTAGATTACTGTTATAATAATACTATTTTGATAAAATTCAATAGTTATCACACAAAGAACTATTAATCCTACTGACATTCATGCCGGATAGAGTGAAGACAACAAGTTGTAACAAGTCTGCACTTACGTAACGTAAACAAAGCAGAAACAAGAGACAAAACACATTGTTTGACTGCTATATACATCAGCATCTACATCTCAGAAATTTCACTGTACTTTTTTGGCTTGAGTAAACACATAAGATTTTACTCAAGACTTACAAACATTTCTGGTTTGGAAATGCTTGGCAGAAGGGAATAAAGCATAATTTAAGGCTGACTAACATGACTTGCTTTGTTCTTTTCCCCATCATAACATTCAACAAACACACCACTCATGAAAAAAGAAGGTTAAAGTTTTAAGTCTGCTCTATTTCCTAGAAACAATCCTAGAAATACTCAGAACACACAAACAAACATGGTCTCAAAGCACCTTGTAATTATCGTAACCATGATCAAAGCAGAACCGAAGGTTTCCATAAATCCACAGTATCCTGTCAAATACATTTCATCCGTGAATGAGATGAAAAGAACCCAAAGATGAAGAGGAGCCAAAGACTCAGCAGTATATTCTTCCCTCCAGGCATATACCTGCAGACTGTCTGCCAGTGGTAATGCAGAGCACCACTGGCACACTGGATATCGATGGCGAAGGTAACTGGGGAATTCAGTAAGTGCAACCGGTTGCAGACCTTTTCCGCAGTTACAAAGCCAACATTTATTTCCCCCACACACACACTTTTCACACTTTCCTCCTTCAGTCAGTGCCACCTAACATCCATCAAACCAGAAGTACACCTTACAAAAATATGGAACTGAGGTTTCTAAACTTGGCAAATCCAAACTGCAGGCAGTGACAGGTGTCACTCCACTGTGACTCAGAAGGTCTAGCCTGGGGGTAAGCAAGCAGAATAATGATCTGGGTCTCTTTAGATCCATGTCATATAGCCAGCACATATAATTAAGAACATATGCAACAAAGATCACATCTAGATAAAATTAAATATCTACCTAATATATTAAATATCTAATATATTAATATATCTAATATATTTAAAATATCTAATATATCTAATATATTAAATATCCAGACCACCCTCCAACATTAACTGCTCTTGCAATTGAGCTGGTTAAATTTTTGCTTCACTCAAGAGAAGTAAACATGGAAATCAAATGCATCTATCCAGACTCATAGGTTCTCCAGGTGTAGATTCTTCCTCACAGGAAGGGAATACGCATCCTTATGAGTTACTGCCTACTGAATGATATCAGATGACTAGGACAGCATTTCAAATCAGTATTTCCCACTGATTGCCAGAAGCACTACTGAATATACATACGTATGACTTAACCTTCAGGAATGCTATTCAGGAATGACTGAAACAGTATTTTTGCTCTTTCTCTTAAATACAGACCACCCTGTTTTGCATGTTATGGGCTTCATCTTCTGCATCACCAACTAAAGAGCAGAAAGAACACTCTATGGCAAACAAGTCAAAAAGATTTTAATTCCTTGGCATCTGGGAGACTATGGCCCTGTAACTCATTGTGCAGAATACTGCAGGTATCATACGCAGCACTCAGTATAAACTGAACACTTACAGGATCATTTACTGTTTCAGAAAACAAAGGTGGTCGTTCTGGAAAACAACACAGAATGAGCTGTACCAATAACAGGATGTAGTAGATGCAGAAGGTGACAAAACGAAACATATCCACTTCAGCACCCTGCAAAGGAAGGTAATATTCCAGTTAGAAGGCTTGAGGAACTTCGTTAAAACAACATGTTACTATTAAACATAAAACAGCTCCTTACTGTAAATTCTGCAAACTACATAAATGTTACACTACCGGCTCCCATGCAAACTAAAGTCAATGTATATTATGGTAAAGGGAAGGTGAAGAGAGGGTGATGAAGACTAAAGGTAGCATTTACTTCTAATAAATCACTGCCATAAATACACAAGCATTAACTTCTTCTGTAGAGAAGTTCTCTTTAAGACACGGTTTGTACCAACACAGCATGCCCCAATTTGAAGTCAAGGTATTCTTTAGAGGAGGAAGGCATTTATGCATTGGATAGGAAGGAGTTTTCAAAGCAAATTTGTTATGCACACAGAAAATAAGAATCGGAGGAGCAGAGTTTAGATTAGGTTGTTGCATTGTGCTCAAATTCCAGAGTTTCTTCCATTTTTTAGGGGACTGATCCCTAGACCATAGTTCACAGAAATCAAAGCACAGAGACAGATGGACTCACACCCACACCCACCAGTAAAATCCCACTCCCAACAGTTAAAAGTCAAAAGTTGGCTCAAAGTTCTCAAAATTCACAACATGGCTTAAAGGTTTCAAGAAACAAAAGTGATACGCCATTTTCAGGCAGTTCCACAATTAATCTGATATTTGACGTGGCCTTACTATAAAGCAGACTGACATAAAAATATTTCACACTTTCATTTTGTCTCAGCAGACGAGATCATCAAACCAAGTGTTTCAGGAAATCCACTGTATCATCAACAGGAAGATGACGTAAACTCCCAGAACAGCTTCATATCAAAGATTATACACTTTTATTGTACTCAAGCACACACATCCCCTTTCTGGAAGAGCCAGGAGAATTTTCTTAGCAACTGTTGCTACAGTTAAGGTCACTACAAATATCACTAGCATTTCAAAACAAGGGCCATTAAGTCTTGCTTGTTTTGCTTTTATAACCCAAGGAATGAAGGTACACTGAAAGGATCATTAACTGACTTGACTAGCACAATTAGCAAGCAACTGCTCTATTACTGCAGCATTTCGGAATATTTTCAACTGAACAAGGCTAGCAATCACTTACCATATTTAAGGCATGTATTATTTTGGATCTAAAAACCACTGTGGCACATGACAATGAGATGAGCCAGAAAATCATCATTACACCTGAAGACTGAACTCCTTTTATTCTTTCATATTGTATTAAAAATGTAGCAAGCAACTGTGGAAAAATAAGATAAAACATCTTGACAAGGTTTAAGTTTTACAACACGTTATACACATATACAAGGTACTGTGTTGAAGTGTGCATATTTAACATTTCAACTCCAGAATCTCCCATATATTTTAACACCCAGAAAATTTAAGTCTAATTTAAAAATACGTTTAAATAGGAAATTCTCTGGACCAGTAAAGATAGGAAGTGTACAAAAAGGGGAAAACTTTACGTAGAAGTAAACAACCACATACACAAAAGCACTGTCAAAAGTTGCCAGTCTATTTCTTTACTTTTCTGGTTTTACATCACAAATCAAGATGCAATTATAGTGACACTATATCCCTTCCAAGTATTTCCTGACTAATTCTTTTTAAAATAAAACCATTTCTTCCCATACAAGCCACAACGCCAAACAACAATGACCAAATATTACTCTATTTCTGTATTTTATGTGTTTTCAGAGTCCTTTAGGAAGCCGGCATAACTTTAGTAATCGCACTTGGCTGCTGCAACATCTATTTTCAATCAGCCTGACAA
This sequence comes from Dromas ardeola, assembly GCA_013398915.1. NCBI lineage: Eukaryota > Metazoa > Chordata > Aves > Charadriiformes > Dromadidae > Dromas > Dromas ardeola. The sequence continues at coordinate 384,872 of VYZM01020705.1, read as the reverse complement.
AAGCTTGATAATGATGTTATTAAATGCCCACAAAGCTATTTAACAGCTCTTGCATCTGTTGGTGTGTTTCAGGGCTGCTGGGCTTTTTTGGTTTGTTTTTTTTTTTTTTTTACTGTTGTTATTGCTGTTGGGGTTGTTGCGTCCCATCCTGTCCCCGCTTGAGTATCATGTTTAATCACTACCATTCCAAGTCTGTGATAAATTGAAGGCAACTGACAATAAATGAATAAATAGCAAGGCATTTTTCTTGAAATGCAGGCTGCAGAGATACTGGTGTGAAAGCAGACAATACTTACACATCTAGGTAGAAAGACTTAGCTGTGGACACCTGTGTGCCTCATAGCATTTAAGCCTTTCCATTCTGCCATCAAATGTAACAAAGAAAACATACACTAAAGAACGTTATGCGAGACAGTTCGTAATAAGATACTTAATAATGCAACACCTTCAACAGTCTTTCACCAAGTTCAGCAGGATTTGTATTATCTGTTTTTGATCAGTTCTCTCAACTTGCCTTCTCCACCCCATGCTTGAGTCAAGCTATTAAATGAATGGTAGCTCAAGCCTACCAAAATAAGGCAAGACAACTAGCGCTGGCTTGCGTGCTGACATGCAATGCACTGGGCACAGCTGGTTTTGGGTTTTTTTTTTTTTCCTAATTTTTTTATTAAAAGAAAGCAGACATTTCAGACTCAATATTTCATAGTTCTCCAGCAGATTAAGTCTGTATGTAAAGATTGTAGCGTAAACAATTACAACACTGTGAATAATACTAAGATGTGTGTTATTGCTTAAGGCTTTGCATGAACAAAGGCCATAACAGAAGAACTTACCATTGTTATACCCAATACCGTAGGACTAATGAGAAAAAATGGAGCTCGAAAAATATTTTGACTTCTTTCCCAGAAAGAGTAGAAAAGGTCTGCCCAGCAGACTATCCACAGTATTAAGCCCAAAGCCTGCAATACAAAAGCGTATTTTGTACATCAGTTCACACAGATTAGGCAGCACAATATATACATGAACACTAGATGTTATGTGTTAGTACAACAGGAGTCAAAATCAGATCACCTCTTTGGGGCAATTCTATAACATGCACAAAAGAAGAGTAATTTGGCTTTACCTATTGGATCCCCATTAGAAGAAAAGAGTTTACTAATTTTTAGTACCATATAATTCAGTGTATTATGAAGCAGAAAGCTGGTGAATCTCACTCCTGAATAACAGACTGCAGAGACAAACACTCTCCAATCCACCATGCTATTATAGTCCTTCTTAAAACTTTTCACTTATTCTACAGGAACAAAAAAAAGTAAGAAAACATTAAGTACCTATTTCACAATAGAAGTGGAATAGAACACCTGCAGCAGCTCTAGAAATCTATGCTGCATAACTTAGGAAGTTGGTGGGATAACAGATTATTTTTATTATTGAAATAAAGGCCTTAAGATTGAGCTGCCTTAAAATAGTCTTCTCCAACTGGTCTTACAAAGGATTTGCATGCTTTTTTTGGTATGTCGGAGTACATTTAAGAAAGCCTACTGATAAAAGGGCAACAGAAGCACACACAGCCTGGAAATAAAACACAGGTAAAACAAGTTAAGTTACAGCTGTAGTGTGCACACAGGCCAAGATTGATGGTCAACAAAAACAGTGTGCTAAAACATAGCTGAAAACGTATTCAGACCTCCAGATAAGCTTACTAAGTTCCAATTTTAAAAAGTTGCATACCGTTTTGGCTTTGTTGAGGTTTGACATTTGTATGTATCCTCTGTCATGACAGCGGAGGTACAGGAAGTACACTGGGAAGCAGACCCACAGGGAAATGCAAGGAATCCAGACCAGGACTGTGTTCTGAAAGCACTGGGTGAAGTCTGGATTTTCTGTGTGCCATGTCAGATTCCAATCCTGGAGAGAGAAAATAGATCAAGTTAAAGAAAAAGCAAACACAGAACTCAGGGACTGTTTTGTTGTTGGTTTTTTGTTTGTTTTTAAATTCTATCTGCCTTATCCTGTATCTCTTGTTGTGTATTTATTTATACTTGTATTAAACTTGCTCCATTCTGTGATGCATCTAATATTATTGCACTTTTCATAGCTTAGAAGTTCTAAACCTTCACAAGAAGACATTAGTGTCACTTTTGTTTGTTCTACACAGCTACTGTAACACATAACTCACTCAAATGTAATACCTTAACAGTACTTATCAGGATATTTAACAGTATTAGTCAACAATTTTCACATTATCATTGCAGAAAAACGCAGTGACATGACTAGCTATCTCCCATTATAACCACTGTGCATGTATGTCTAAATACTCAAATACACCTCATTCCCAAATTTCAGCGTGGAAACATTATCTGGCACACAGTAAAAGTGAACAGCACAAGTCAACATCACTTCACTATTTGTAAAATACTCTGATAGCTCCGAAGCTGCCTGCAGCAAACCCAGTTGAGACCTTTTTGTAATTCATAACAACAGGGCATAGAACTGAGTAAAAGAGGCTCACCCTTGCAGCTCATTTCCTACTCAATAACACAAAAACGTAAATCAATACAATTCTATGTTTTCCTGTTTCTCTCAACATGATTCTCAGAAACAAGATAAACCACCATACAATCAAACCAACACTGACACTCAGAGTAATAAAAATGTGATCACCACTTCCATTACTGATACAAGGACTATTTACAATGACAGGCTAATTAGTAAAATGAACTTTCATACCATATTTATGATTGGCTTGAGTTAGGGAAGTATCTTGCAGGAAATTTTACCTTTGAATTACTGGCTTTCCTGTAAAACTGTCACAAGGGACACTTCCTCTCAAGCGCTGTAGCTTTCTGACTCTCCAATAGAATGATGCAATACAGAGATATCACTGCTGCAGACGCACTACAGTATTCAACAGCCAAAGCATAGCTCACAGGCTTCTGTTTAAAAGCCACACAGCCAAGAGGAACAGTCCCATGCCCAAAGGCTTGTTAACTATAATGTCATTTTCGGTTGCAAAGCATTTTTTCAGACATTTACACAGCTTACAACTGCACAGAACACCAGTACCACTACTGGGACATAATGGCAGTCAGTAATCCTTCTCCTCTATAAAAGCCTGAGCTGGTCACAGAAACAAGTGCCATCATCCACATTTTATAGATGAGGAAACAGAACCAAAAGGAGCTGTAGCGCATGCCCCCTCTGTTCCAACACTGAAGCTGGAAACAGATCCCACTGCTCCAAATCGCCAGGCTTTGATCTTTATTTGTCCCCATCTTCCACTGATTAAACAGTTTCAAACAGAAAGAGAGGAAAACAGATCTAAAGAGAAATCACAGATATAACTTTTAAGGCTAACCAGATCTTATTTTATCACAGCCCAGGTTTCCCCTTAAATTTGACTATTCTGCATTAAGATGATAATTTCTACCGGTTTATTTAAAAAAAAAAAAAAAAGAAAAAGAAAAAAGCAGCACACGCCCAAACTTCTCTTGAAAACGTATAAACAAAAATGTATTCCTTCCCCACTTCCCTCTCAATTTCTGTCAGAATCTAGGACTTCTTTCTGGGTTAGATACAACAGACAATATGCAAAGGACACACAGCTGTTATGTCTCTCCTCTAATTCCACAATATTCTAAAAATTCTTCTCGCTTAATATAATTTTTAATTTGTCAGTTTAAAAAAAAATAGATCTCCAAACTTAATAATGCCAATTCAAGGAAATTAACAGTGGTAGAGCATAAAAACGCCCAGTTCTGTTTTAGTGTATCTGCACAGGGGTCACATAAGTTGTTCGTGACAAGGCAGCGGCTGTGAGACGCTGTGGGTGAGCCACATGGTTATTAAGTTCCCCAACTGCATAACATCATCAGAAATTTCAGCTGAGTCATCCTTACATTTAGCCACCGCACAAATGTTTTTGACTTTCTAAGTCCCAGCTGCTCCGCTGCAGCACAATAGCCAAGAAAAAGTCTCATGACTCTGCAGAACAGTTTACAATTCACAAATTAAGAAAGTTAATATGATTATACAAGTAAATTGACAGGATGTAATCAGCTTTACAGCAAACAAACAAGAGCATTGACATTTTATTGAGTAAATTTTTTTGAGATCTACATATTGCTTAAGAAAGTTACTGTCTCCTTTTTCAGTGTTTTAAATTCGTCAGTAAAATGAATCAGGCAATTACCAGAAAGGACACAGCAGGTAATGCACATGTCACTGCCACGTGACTAAAGAAAAGAAAGAAGTGCTGTATGCATGACTGCTACGCATATTGGCTGGCGGATATTCTAAAAATATGTGCAATCTTTCATTTGACCTTCATATTTGCAAGTTATCTGGAGGTGTTTCTGCATGAAAGGCAGGAGGGTACGATGCAACGGTATTTCAGTGTTAAAAACAGAAAGTTGGGACAAACGGGCAGTTTGGGGTAAGATTACTGCCAGACTTTAACAGCTACAGCAACATCAGTGTATCATCTTTCACATTTTTCCAGGATTTGATCCAGAGGCTGTTGATATCAAATAGCAGTTTGCTTCGCTTAAATAATCTATTTTTCTCTGCAAAAGAGAAATGGCTACACCCAGGTGAGATGCAGAAGCCCCTTTCATTTTACATTCATTTCAGGTGACAAAAGGTGAGGAAAGCAAGCATAAAGAGAGGGATAGTGGTATTTTTTCCTGGCGATTCTCTAGGTGCAATTCTCTCAGGCTATGCCTGCAGCAGGCAGTAGCACAGACAGGAATACAGCTGTAGACCCAATACTTGCTGCTGAGCACCCGATGTCCTCACAAGACGCCTTTCACTCAGGTTTGTACAAGACGAGTTGCAGGCTCTCCTGCAGGCTGACCAGACTGCCCATCAGCCACTGGAACATGTTTCCCAGTTAACACCTGTCCAAAAGGCACTCAGGCCACTCTTGAGTGAGCCAACAAGCAGAACAGGGGACTGGCAGGAGGTCACATCAGAAGCAGGCTCCCGGTCTGAACTGAGATGTTAACGCCCTCAGTGGGCAAAGTCAAGTGGAACTCAATCCATTACAAAAGAAAGGCATGCCCTAAATTCTCCATGGAGGATGCCATAGCTTTATGAGGCTCAATCCTGGCTGGAAAACATGTCACACTCATCATGAAATCAACATGTATTCATACGCAAATTAAATGTTCAGTTACACAAGTCTAGACTAGTTCTGCCAGTTTGAAGTACATGCTTCTTTGCTTTACATAGACCTAGTTTTCAGAGTTTAATTTTTTTCCAGCACAAACCAAAATTCTTTACGAGTCAATTCAGGACACTCACTGAAGCAGACCGTTGTATCTAACAGACATTAATTAGCAAAATTTATGACATTTCTTCTGACTTAAGTTTTGGAAATACTATTTTAGTGTTTAGTATTTAGTGCAAGTTCTATTAAAGCACTAAGTTGCCCTATTTCCACATCTCAAAGATTAATAGCAATTTTCCCACTGACTGATCAGCTAACACTTCTACTTTGCAAGAGCACATCAAATGACAGAAACCCAAGTATCCATTGAAAGCCTACGCAAACTATCAGCCTCCTGCAACAGAGTAGGAGGAGGAGGAAAACAGGGGTTAGGTCTATAGCTATTAGATTGTATAATCTGGAAGTCTTCAATTTAAACTATGACTGCAGCAACGACAGGAGAAGAATCAGTGTGATCTTCATTCCTTTCTTGGTAGATGTTGACAGAGAAGAGATCTGCTGTTGGCTTAGTTTTAGTCTACTCCAGAAGAACCACATCTCAATGTTAAATAGTTTCAGGTTGGGGTTTTTTTTCCCTTTTAAATTCTCTGGACAATTTTAAAGTTTCCCAGAATAGCAAATGGGTATTTTAAAATTTATCCAACCTATTTCTCAGTTTTCATTTTAATCACCAGCACCTTGGCTGAAAAAAATACCAGTCCACAGTTTTTGTGCCCAATAGCACATTTTCTGTTACGGCACAAAAAGGTGTCCTATCACATTTGAAGTGAAACCCTCTATCCCCAAGAGCACAAAAAATGTTCGGTGTTCCCCAGAATCACATGGATCTATTCACAGGTAAACCACTTATTTTACAGTGCATAAACCCTAGGAAAATAAACCCCCGTATTAACTCCTGTCTAAAATTTCAGGAACAGGCAAGATAAAAAACATTGGCATTAGGACTACAAGACAAAGCTGCAACACAAAAGATCAGTTATTCTGCCTCTGCTGAGGGAAGGAAGACTACAGGGAAGCTATATGTCCCCAGTGTGCCTAATCTGAGGAATAACAGTATTTGACACTGGATGGGACCTTATGGCTGGCTGCCTCTCTTCTGGCAGACAGGAAAGGCTGTTAAGTGAGCAACCAGCAGCCGCCTGTTCTCATATCAATAATCCTTCTTGACCCACAGCACATTTTAAAATTCTCACTGGCAGAAACACAGAGACCAAAACCACTCAGTTTCAAGCTTGCTGTGCGCAAGCATGCTAGATACGCAGACTGCTAACCACACTGTTAAATCCACCTGCATGAACCAGCTGTGACTGAAAAATTACTTAAACGTTACCACACACCTATGCAGAAAATTGAATTACAAAACCACACCGGAATCTTAATATCACAGTCAACACTTACTCCTTCAAATGGAGTTTGACGTTGACATCAGTGTGTACCCACTACTTTGTTATCATCCACATAAGAAACACCTCCTTTGTAATACCAAGATGTGGTTCTTCAATCTCTTTTTCCTAACAATAAAAAAACCACTTTTCATTTAATGCCATGCTTACATTTAGTAGAATGCAAGTAATTAGCTCTCAGGCACTAACACTGTAATTGCAGCTGACAACTTTCACTATAATAGTATCATGCTTTCTCTTGGAAATAGGAACTCGCATAATCTGGCAGCTCTAGATATCATATTAAAAAATTCCCCAGTGTAGCACCTATAAACCCATGAGGTCACAACCATTCTCCTTCAGATGCCACAAGGCCATTCACTGGCCTTTAGCCTACACTATCTAGGACAGCAAATTTCCTGCCTGCCTCTCCCCACATAGGAGATTTGCCTGATCTGGCTGAGCCCACGGCCTCAGAAGAGCTACTAGCAAAAAAGGACTTCTCCTTTTAAGGCTGCTTTAAAGGAACTCTAACCATGCTTTAGAAGTCCCTGATATCACCATTCTGCACCAAAAACAATAGTAAAAACAGTGACACTGTTGATCACACTGAGAATTAAAGAAAACAATGAACTACAAAAGTGATCCAGATTTTGCAGTAGGTTAGAAGGAGGTCTGTTTTCAAGTGATGAACTTAAGAATTCTACAAAGTTATTCAGCTTGCCAAGTAAGTTTTATTCAATTTAGCTTTAGAAATTTTGAAGAAAGACTGAAATAATGTTCTCAAAACACTGTAAATACAGCATCTTTATTCTGTCATTCACATTTTGGAATCAGGTCATGAAACATGAAGCTCACGCTTTCTCTAAGAGCATATTTAGAACAGAGCCTGCAACAAGCACAATCATACACAATCTTCACCAGCATAACATTTGATCTGTTATGCTTACTGTACAGGCTAAGTCACAAGAGGTGACAGGTTGATAACACAAGCAACAGATATTTGTACAAAAAAAATACTCCAGAACTCCCATAAAAAGCAACAGAAACACCCACACCCGCAGTTCTCCTGTCTGCTCAGCAACATTCACAGAAACAAGCAGCAGACAATAACAAACCCGTAGCAGTGGCAAACAAGGCACTAAATGAAGTATATGACACTACAAGCAACCATCACAAACTTCCTATTTACATACTTATAAGTCCTTTAAAAATACTATGCATATTATATTGAAATTATTTTGGGAAAAGTACTACTTGCATTAAAGGATCCAATTGGTCTAGAATCAATTCCAGATGAAGAAGCGCAATACACAAGGAGAAACATACTTTTCCACCTTAGTTGACATTTATTTCCTCTAGCTTTTTTTCCTTAATAAACAGGAAGTTACCCAAAATGCACGGATCTCTCCTGTGACACAATGTAGTTGTTCTTGCAATTGAAGTTAATGCAGAACGTACAAGTAAAATGGTATCTTTGCTGTGATGCACACACAGTGAGCTCATGCTGCATTTAAATAAAGTTTTCGATACACTGCCGATTCCTTTGAAGGCCTATACTAACTACATGAATGGTTTACTGGTTTATTGTATTATCTAAGGGTGTACTCTGCAAATAAGAAGACAAATTTAAAATACTTGTACAGATTTTACAAATATATCTTCCCAACAGCTACTACCTATGCTTAACGAAAGACAGCTAGGAGAGATTTAATTTTTTTTTATTTTTAGAACCCACAAAACCAGGATTCTACTAAAAAGTAAAAGTCACACAACCAAATACTTGATCTTATTCACAGACCTCCATAGACTCTAAAAACTACTTCTGCAAGGAGAAATGACAGAGTTATGCTCCTCCACAGAACTATACCACTTACCACAAGCAGTGGAACAAATGAACACAGAGTGTGCCAGACTGCTGTGATATGGGAAGAGAGTTCAGGACTTCCATTCATGATCTCATCTAAGGATAGTTGCTCATATCCCCACAAAGTCCTCAGACATTTCTGCAGGCCAGCAACAGCCCAATTGGATCAATAAGTTTCCGCCCTTTTGTTCTTCTACTGCCACAAAGGTGAAATAAGAAATGTTAATGTACATTGGGATGTAAGGATTCAGAACTCTAACTCATGGAGATCACACTCACCCATAGAAAAAACATAGTTTGGGGTTGGGGGTGCGGGGTTGGTTTGGGTGGTTTTTACTACAGGAGAACTAAACCTACCATGCAATTGAGGATCTTCTCCTCTTACTTGATTATAGTCAGAGGGGGGGAGCAGATTTGTTCATCAAACAGCGAGAACACAAAATATTTCTCCCCATAAAACCATAAATGGAACAAAACTACTGCTATTAAATCATTGGTTAAAATGATAGTAGTAGTCAGGGAAGCAAGGAACAGATAATAGTTTAGCAAAAGTTCAAAAAAAAACAGATCTCCAACCAGGATTTTGATGTTTAAGTCTTGTGTCTGAATAAAAAACCTTAAATCATTCACAAGCAAGCCTTCTAGCCCAGCCTCCCAAAATACCATGGTCAGATTGAGACCTCAGATGGGGGAAGAGACCATGACCCTTCTTTTTCCTTTGTTTCAAAGTAATTCTGAAATCTAAGCTTTAGTATTATAATCCCTTAACACTGTCACAAGATTGTCAGTGCAAGAGGGGAAACATTAAAAACAAAAGGTCACATTAATAAACACGGATCCTAAAATTTAAAGAAGATTTAGGGTGAAAAATATCAGTGTTTCTAGCAACAGGGAAATACCCTTAATTTCTCGTGTTTTGTATTAGAAATGGTTTTAACAAGACTAAGTTCTCAACAGTAATGACTTACATAATGCAGATGTGACTTGTTAATACAACCAAGAAAAAGCCTCTATCTTCCAACACCCAGTCCCTGTACTTAAGTCAGATGTCTGTGCCTCCTAGTCCAAAACCCAAACATCAGTATTTCCTAATGATTACAATGAAATCCTTTGTTATAGATAGCACTGCATCAGCTGAAACTGTGTGTAAAATGACAAGGGAAAAAAAAAAAAAAAAAGCATGTTTTGCCTTTGTTTCCCTTTAGCCTAAAACAAGAAGTTGGTGATAAGAAGTTGCCAGAGAAAGGAGCACCTGCAGCTATGGAATTTACAAGAGCTGATCTTTGTAACCCAAGAAGCTAAAAGTCACTGAACTATGCCTATTTTTTGTGTCAGAGAAACATATGACAGATTGCATCAGCACTTGCAAAATTAAAATGTTTAGCCTCTTTCTACAGACATAGCATTTCCATACCCTGACATGTCTGCAAGTGAGACTATCAGACAACATTTGGCCACAGGACAACAAAATATTTGCCATTCATAGTTTCAGAATCAAAAGGATGGGTTTTGCCCTTCTGCAAAGTTTTTCACTGAAATCACTTAAAAGGATACAGAAAAGAGATTCCTGCTCTCCTCTCCTTTTTGCATCAAAACCAGGACATTTGCTTAATAATGCAACAGCCTGTACATCAAGTTTGAATCACTGTGAGAAGTTTGAACACACCAGGGTAATAATCTTACAAAGGGACTAAGGTAACCGCCTGAGTTGTGATAAACTGTATCCGAAGCTACCACAAATGCAAACAGTGAGAAAACAGTAATGCACGGAATTCTGACTCTATTAAAAGAAAGCAAAAGGTCAGTACCCGGCAGCAGGCTTTTTAGAGATGTGACCCAGAATGACATCAGTGCAACCTGGGTTAACCTTCACTTAGTCCCAGTATAGCACAGTGTTTCAATGTAAACTGCATTGTAATTGCATGGAGCAGCACAAGTTATCAAGACGTTTTGCTGGGGGGTTTTTTCCCCCCTTATTTAACTTTTCTGAACAACCTTGAACTGACAGATGCAAAATGACAGGTCACCTGTTAAGGAAATCTCCATCAACAGCAGAATATGAGGCTTCATTTTCCTGTATTTCCCCAAAACAGATCTATTGTGGATGAAGAGAGCTAAGTTTAATTTCTAATATAAGTTTAATTTCTATGCAAATTTAGAACCTTGTTCATATGACCAACAAAAATGTTTTACAGGTTTAAACAAGAGAAAGGTGACAAGCCTCTGGTGTTCATCGCTGAAAAAAAAACAGTGACAACCAAGCTATGAGAATCAGGCAATCAGCTGTCAAGTATAATAAAGGCACCATGTTGTGTAAAGGTTTTTCTGTTTAACACTCTACTGCTGCTCCTCCTCTGTTCCAAATGCTGTCCACATATGATCTTCCTATGTCAGCTAATGTAAGTAGTTTCATGCTCTGCATACTCTTTTAAACTCTTAATATCTAGCTGGTCACAAATGCATTCATAAACTTGATACCTTTACAACTAAAGGAACTAACTTTTATCAAGCGCACTCAGCACCACTCTCGCAGCACCCCAAACTCCCTCCCTAGCTCTGCCACAAACACACTGAAAAAAGCACTAAAGACATATTTTACAGTGCAAAAAGCTGCAGGGTTCCAAGAGACATGATAATTCACTGCTTATCTAACACATGAAAGCATAAGCCACAGAACTTCAGAACATTAAATTACTCCTTACATAAAATGCCTGGTTTTCTTTCAGAAGTCTATTTCAGGAAAACTATCAGTGTCCCAGTGTCCTCACAAACAATATAAGCATAGCAGTATCACTTCACAAGTGTCCACTAATCATTATAATGACTTACAGAATATTAATATTTGTTTTCTTAATAAAATCTTTTCAAGCCACATTATAGTCTTAGAATATCCTAACATGTCTGCAACCAGCAGAGAGAGACTGGCGATCTCCCCTAGCTACAACAATGTCAACCCAAATACAAAACATGATGTCTTTTAGCAAACACTCCAGAAAATACATTTATTAAGGCAGACAAAACATGCCTGAAAGCCTCAGACAGAACTCTACACAACAGCAAGGGAAGCAGAGCTCAATCCCACCAAGGCAGTCCCTGGATTTTGCAAACAAGGCTCTGCCTCACCTTTTCCCACCCATTCTGTTTATCTCCTGTAGTTTGGTTCCACATGAAGAAGTGCTAAGCCTAGAACAGTGTTTATATGCAATTTCTCTACTGACAGAGAAAAGGCTCCACAAAAGCTTTCTGCACCAACAGGAAAGAAACAGGCCTGGGTTTCCAGAGGCAGACACAGCTTGAATCATTACAGGATCCTACTTTTCAAAACAAAACAGAGGAGATGAAAACTTGCTTTTCTCCTAGAAGTGAGTGAAATTACTTGCTTTCAATACTTCCTCAACAACCAGAAGTTCAACTAGAAAAATGTAAAAAAAAAAAAAAAGTCCACTAAGTTCCCACTGAGATAAAGAAGGATTAGATTTAGCTTTACCTAAATTCATTTTAAAAACCACAATGTCTTTGCCTGTGAAGGACATTACAGAAGCTTATATAAATATAAGCCATTTCTCTCACGTTCCCTTAAGTATAAGCAAGAACCTCAAAAGTTTAAGATTCTGTTTGACTTATAAGCATCTCCTAATGCATGAATAACTTAGACTTCCTGTAAAACCTGACAGAGCACTTGGGGAAGGACTGTAAGGAACTGCTAGTAGTTTGAACTCACTTTTTCTTTCATATTCCCTACTTCTTTTTCATAAAAGCCCTACTGAGTTTTTAAGGCTAGCACCCAAAGTGCCACAAAAACTCTTAACTTCCTCCTTTGGCAACTTCAAACATGAAAAGACTTCTCTAAATATGATACTGCGTAGTTTATAGGCTCTGACAAACTCAAACTACCCCAAAATTTTATTCAAAAGAAAGGAAAATGAGCAGACTATTTCGAAATGTAACTACACTGAGACCATCACTGATTGTGCATGTATCCAGACAGCTGGGTCAGTAGGCCAAAGGGTACAGTAAGTTCTAAATCTGCCTTGACACTTCTCCTGCTTACCTAGAATGACAGAGTTCCTCACCCCACTTCACTTTTTTTTTTTTTTTTGGCACTGGTATCAAAGCAAGGTAGACTGCACTCATACATGAGTGATACTCTAGGCAAAGCTATCTCACCATGTCAGGTCACAAAAAAGTTTTCCAGTTTAAACAGGCCCTTAAGGCCACTGAACTGAAATGCAAGTAGTACAAAATGTTACCCCTGGCCCACTAGTGTTTTTTAGAGCTTTTATTGTCATCACCAACTATTAGTAAATAATAACTTTACCTTACACAGCTGTACCTTTCTTTGTATTATGGATCAGATACTCATTCCGAGATACTCAGTGATGCTAGAGAATGAAAGGATGAAACAGTACTCTTCCAAAAAGGGAGTCTGGTTCAAAGGAAGCACTGAACAGTTAAGTTCAGTAAGCAAATCTGATAACAGTGAAGTCAATACGCTGAGTAGAAACAGAGAGATAGGTTAAATAGTGAGAAGAAAAAAAAGGGAATGAAGAAGATGTCAAACTTGTTCAGGCTGTTGACCTTTCAGAGTAAGTATTAAACAAAACCAATCTGTTGAATTCTCAGACAAGAACTTTCAACAATAACATTCCTCGGGTGTGCACACAAGAAAAATCCTGGCCAGCAAAGCTTAAGAAGATTAGCATACAGTCTTTAAGGGTCCATTAGGTCCTTTCAACCTGCAAAGTTTCCCCCACAATTTAAAACTGAGTTGCCCCAAACTCAGCACAACCTGTGACAGAAAACACATCTCTTCCTCAAAGCCAAGCTTGCCAGTGCTAGGAGATCCCGCTGCTCCACTAGCAAGGCTTCAGCACCAACCAGAACAGCTGATGTGGCCATATAGTTCACCACAAGAATGCAGTAACACATGCCACTGGGTATCTAGCTAGCACCCAGCTCTGAGAAGCAGAAGAGTGCAGTCCAGAAGACAGGAAGCACACGCACAGGTGATATCTAAAAGCCCAGTGAAACACTGCATATACACAGGCATTTTCTGAAAATCCAGTACCACTTGAGCTTCAAATAGTAGCAAAAATGGAAATACCAGAAAATTAAGCAGCCAGAGTATCCACAAGCACCAAAACTAGCATTACTGTCCTCCCCACTACTTGGAACAATACAACAAAGTAGAGTACAGAATATTGTTTATGAGATCAAGTTCAGCGAGGAAAATTTTTCCAGACACATCTTACACCAACTGGAATTCACAATTGTTCTTTTGCAGGATTAGACGAATCCAGAAATCAAACACCCACACCCACAGGATCTTTAGCTGGAAGAAATGAAAGGCAGACTCCACGTGATTTGGAAAAGCATGACAAATCACAAAACCATCTATAATCTTGGAAACCAATGCAACTAGTGAAAAAAATGTATGGAGTAGTTATGACACACCAAAAACATCAGAAATGGCTGTAGTATATACAAGAATTGTAAGTGTTTTCATAATGAAAGAATTTGCCATCAGAAATCCTATATAAACTACCTGTTTCCAACATCTTAAATGTAGTTCTTGCTTCTAGCTGATGTTTCAATTCCACCATTCAAAGAACCGGCAGCTCTTTTTCACAAAAATACTACTCTTTCAAGTCAGTTTTTCCATAAACTGAATTCTGAAACATATATTCTCTAAAGCTCTTCAAGTAAAATGTCTTATCTTAAGAAAGGAAGAAAATACATTTGATGATAACTTACTTAGCCACTTCTGAGAAACCCAAAAAGTAGCAGAAAAGATATATGAACTTAAACAATGTAAGAACAGGTTAACAAAGTCACTTTTGATCAGTTGAAAAAGCTAAATATCATAAAGTCTTAATGATTTTAATAACATTTGCTGAGTAATACTTTAATGGTTCTTGAGATAAATAGTACAATGGCATTTGTTAAGATATATGATTTTATTATTTTTTTACTAGTAAGGCAGCTCATTTGCTCAATACTATTTGGCAAATATCCTATGAATACGTGAGAAGTTCTTTGAACAGTCTAAGAAAATCCACATTTCCCACTTACTTGCATGTTACTTTTAGTAGCTCTCACCCCCTCATTTTTATTTTTTTTTAAACTTCCAGCTCTCTCCTCCCTTCCTCCACACAGCCTCCTTCTCCATATAAACTGCTCCCTCCTTAGAAAGATTTTCACAACCCCCCTGCTCTCCCAGAGGCCTCACTGCTGCCTGCACTTGTGGGCCTCTACAGAGGAACCCCGTGTCTCAGCTGAGCAAGACCCACACACTGCAACGCTTCCACATCACTCACCTTTGCATAGCTGGTTTTCTGTTCACCCACAGCGGGCTGCGCTCACCACTCTTCATTAAGGAAGAGCACAAATATTGCTATGCAAACGTGCGATACAGCTGCTAGCCTGCAGAAAGCCTATCTTTGGCCTCCTTCACAGGACAGCACGCCACTCTTCAGTAGGATGGCAGCAGTCACCGTTATTGTTATTATCCGCACAGCCCTGAGTAACGCAGACGAGCGGCCAAAGGCGGCAGAAAGAGGCTGCTCCGGTGACTCGGGAACTGGTTTCCAGTCTCCCAGACAAGCACTCCTCACCAGTTCCCCCCCCCAGGTGCTTCCCTGACGGAAACCCCGCACACGAGGCACGCCAGCTCCCGCTCTGCGACCCGGCCGCGGGGACACCACGCCCACGCGGAGACCGGCGAGGTCCCGGCCA